>CAJUYI010003548.1:0-19008 GCA_910591695.1 Galerucella pusilla | reverse complement strand
GGCACAATGGGCCCGCCAGTGGCCTCAGTGTCGGAACCTTGGCTTGAGTTGTCCAGAGGACAAGGCTCGCCTGCACATTTAGTAGTAGTAGTAGTATGGGTCTGATAAATCTCAGTTTTTTGGACTATTTTCTGTAGGTGTTGAATTCTTTGTCAACTGATGGTCAAATATGACCCCCAAGTATTTTGCCTCTTGTGCAATTGAATTTTCAATCCATTCTTCCTGGTAAAAATTAAACTATCGTGGTTTTAAGAGGAACCAGTTTTTCCTATTTGCACCTCTTGTTGATTATGTTTAGGGCACATTGTGTCTGCTTCGAAACTTTTCCTCGCCATCAATGAATGATATTGTTACCTATTTGTTCAAACTAATGTTTATGCACTGACACAAAAAGGGCGAGAAGTTTTTTCATTATAATCTATTTAGGTCCGGTTCTATTACCTCTGGTCAAAAGTGATGGTTTGTCAACCACTGGTTGATGTTAGGAAAAAGTGTGTTCTATCATCATGTGTCAGCTACTTTTAACCAGTGGTTACTTAACATCGATAGTTTTCTTGAATGTACTATCCATTGTAAAGATATTGTACAAAATTTGACTTTAGGTTTGTCCAGTATGCACTATGCACTGATAACTAGTGGGATAAAAAAAAGCCAAAAGCTAATAGGGATAAATATATTTCAATTCTATAAAAAATTATCTACCAATGAATAAAGTAACATCAATATGAAATGTGCAGAATTTTTCTTAAAAGTACAAATCTTCACAGCCACTTTAAATCCGATATTAAGGCAATATGATCAGAAGGAAAAACAACACTGGGCAAAGCTGTATTTGCTGTAACTTCTTCATGAGTTGGCAAAGGAACAGCCTGCATTACTTCAAAATTATTCGTTTCATAATAAATATAATCCAAACAACCATGAAATAGTGAAGTATAATTAGTATATTTTGGAGTTCCACAAGCACTGGCTAATGTAAAAGGTTGTTTCAACTCTAATTCAGTTACTACTTCATCTTTATCTGAAAAAAATGAAATTTCAAAACTTGTGTTTTGCAAATTTTATGTTATACATTTGATCAATATTTATATGTCAAATAGGTACCTATATAAAAAAATATATAAACAACTCTACACCAAATATTATTAAAAAAAAAATGTAATACAAATTTTTACATGGAGGAGATATTATACTTGTGATACAATTAACTATAGTTAAAAAAGAAGTTGAAATAGTTGAAAATGTTTACTTACTGCTATGATAATCAATGAAATTTTTTGGCACTATTCCTTCTGTATATAATTTGAATATTCCACATTCTGGTACACTATTAAAATCTCCACAAAATATTAAAGATATCTTTTTTGAAGTCTAAAAAATTACACTCATATATTCCTACCTATATCAATTATTCCTTAAGAAACAAAACATTATAAAATATAATATTGAAGTGAAGAGAGAAATGTGATTAGAAATTACCTTTTCTTTTAGGTTTTTAATAAAATGTTCTAAAAATCTTATAGCCAAACCACCATGTAGCAATCTTATGTGATCTGCATCTGGATGAAAATACAAATGAGTATTAGCAACTACCAATATTTTTTCTTGATTTAATACATCTAAAACGTTAACTTGCATAGTAGTAGATCTGTCTAAAATTCTCTTTGCTAGGTTTTCATTTTTTGCAATCTGTTCCCATATATCTGCAAAAATGGCATCTTTGGATATATGCTCAGAAAAGACCAATCTCTGTGACTCCACAAGACTGAACTTTTTTTTGTGATAGAATAATGCTAAGCCCTCGGAAACTTCATTGCCTTTGGTAAAAAAATTACTTCCATATTCCAAGTGACGAAGTACTGAATTTAAGTCATACTGAAATACTTTTCTGTCTACTTCTTGAAGACATATGATATCTGAGTTGTAACCTTAAAGATATTGATGAATACTTAGTAGTTGACAATATACAAAATATATGACAAATGTTGAAATATTTTTTGTTCAATAAGCCAAGATATTGAATATTTGTAACAAATTTTAAAAAAAATGGGAAACAAATCTGGACCAATACTTACTAACCTATAATTTCTTTAATAAACAATTGTTTTCTATAGTCAATTTCTAAAGCGTATGGTGGACAGTATGGATGTAATTCAGTTCTAGTATAATCAGAATCACAATACAAGTCGGCCAAAATATTGTAGGTAACAATTCGCAGTCTAAAAAAAATATTTAATTTTTACAATGTAATTATATAAAAATCCATTTTCATCTTTTAGAGTGGAATTCAGATTACAATTCCAATAATTACCTATATTAGTTATAGGATGTAATGCAAGCAAGTTCAAAAACTCAATCAAAGTATGTTTTTGTAATCTTAATGAAAAAATAATTTCACTAAAACCATTTTAAAATATGTTGCCTAACAAGTAAACAAATTGGTGGTTGATCTCCCATACATTGAATTAAAAATAGTTGACAAATAATAACAAATGAGTGCAATAAGCAGTTGAACTGAAAACACATGAATTAAGTTTTGCCTTACTCATTTTCTTTGGTCCTGTGTTTTGTAAACTGGTGCCTTCGCTCAAATGGGCATTTTCCAGGATTTGCTTCAACTCTACAAACAGATACACATTCAACAAGAGGACCTTCCAAGTCTTCATTCTTTGGTAAACATGTCAATTTTAAGTAATGATTTATGTCATCATTGCTGGGTTGATATATATAATCATTTCCAACAATTGTCCAATTTTTTTCATCTACTGACTTTGACCAAGTAAACTCTGATATATTCTTATCAGTAAACACAGTTTCAAATTTGGTGGGATAAGTAGGAAATCCAGCTAGTATGGATATTGGTAAAGATAAGTTGTCCACCCATGGTGAATTAACAATAACATTGTAGTCTTTTCCCAGTATTTTCAATATAATATTATTGCCAGGCTGAAATATTTCTTCACAGATCTTATCTTTACCAACTTCAGTTTGATTCAACAATACCATAACATCTATTTTTGCTTCTGTTTGTTCAGAGCTTGCATCTTTTTTTTTGTTTTTCTTTTTTACCTTTTTTTCAATACTGGATGAAACTCTAGTAGTAAAACTATCAATAGTTTCTTCGAGTTTTCTATTAAAATTGAAAAGTCTGTCGACTCGCAATTCCTGATTGCTGATTTTAAGAGCTAATTCAAATTGGCTACCATTGTCGACATGTCTTAAATAAGCCTTTTCCATGTTGAATATGTACTTATGAATAAACCTGTTCACTTGGTGTGTGCAAGAAATTTTTGAGAGCTTACTGTAAATCAAAAACATAATGTTCAAGTCCGGAAATAGGATTCATTCTCACAGATTATTATTATTATTATTAACTAAATCGATCCTTTTGATAATCATCTAATACAATAGTATTTTTTTAATCAAATTGGGCAGATAACCCTACTTTTTCCTTCAAATGGAATGGATAATACCATGATAATACCTCAAAGGCTCAAAGGATAATTTACCCAGCTGGTTCGGTTGCCAATCAAAAGCCGACATGAAACCTTTCTGTCAAATCGACGCGTAGTGTGAAATTTTGAATTTGTTAGGTTAAGATAAATTATACGTAAGCAACAATCTGCAGCAGTAGAATACTTTTACTTTTACATTTTATAGTTAGCTTAATACAGTGAATTGAAGGCGCTTCAATAATGCAAAAAAACAAATTTTTACTTTATGCAGCTGGAATATTTATATCTTATTTTTATTTTGGAATAGTTCAAGAAAAAATAACAAGAGGAAAATATCCTTATGAAGTAGTTAAAGAAGATGGTACTAAGACCACTGAATATGAAAAATATACTTATGCAGTAACTTTAGTACTAGTACAGTGTGTAATAAACTTTATAGTAGCCAAGGCTGCCGCAACTCTATGGCATCAAGGCGAAGATACCACACATAAGTTATATTATGCTAGCATGTCTATAACTTATTTATTAGCGATGATTTGCTCCAATATGGCACTGCAGTGGGTACCATATCCAACACAAGTTATTGGAAAGTCTGCAAAACCCATACCAGTAATGATACTGGGTGTTTTAGTTGGTAAAAAAAGTTATGCTCTTAGAAAATATATTTTTGTTTTTATGATCGTATTTGGTATTGTTTTATTCATGCTAAAAGATAAAGTTAAGTCACAGACTGAAGAGAGCGCTATTGGTATAGGAGAATTATTACTTGTACTTTCTTTAATAATGGATGGATTAATTGGTGCTATTCAGGTAGGGATTTATTTATATTACAAAACTGTTTTTATGTACAAAAACATTCATTATTTTGACATAAAATGTATTGATTTGTGTTTTGAAATGATTGATATCTTTTTACTCCCTTGCTTCAATTTTATCATTAGATATGTAGGAACTGTTCTTCGATGATATATATTAGATACACGTTTATAACCAATAGGAATGCAACATCCCAATATTCAGTTAATATCTGATAGGTATACCTGACAGTTATTAAATTAATTATATTTCACAGTTCTCTGAAGTTTACTTGTTCTTGAAATTTGTGCATATCTAATGATAAAATAATGGCTATTAAGACACTAGTATCCATTATGACACTCAAGTATAGCTCATGTCATAATTTGCATACTTGTCTCTTGATAGACCTCACTAAATGCTCATTGCATTATACATTATTCTCTTACAGGAAAGAATCAGAGCTGAATCTAAACCTACAGGGATTCAGATGATGGAAATTGCAAATGCTTGGAGTACACTATTTTTAAGTATAATAATTATAGTATCAGGAGAATATCATAAATTCTATGAATTTGCTACTAGATTTCCTTATGTAGTTACCAATCTTTTAATGTTGGGAATTACTTCTGCTATTGGGCAGTTATTTCTATATTCTATGGTAAGTTAAAATTATTCTCCAGTTTAAACACTGCTATTTAATGAAATTCAATTGAAAACTTTCTTTAGTACAATTTCATTAGATGGTTCCACATGCCATGAAATATTTATTATTTTTCTTTTAGGTATCTGAATTTGGTCCACTGGTTGTATCAGTAGTAACTACAACTAGAAAATTTTTTACAGTATTGGCTTCTGTTGTTCTATTTGGTAATGCAATTTCCATTAGACAGTGGATAGGTGCTATAGTCGTTTTTACAGCACTATTTTTGGATGCATTTTATTCAAAGGCGGCACCTAAGAAACAATGAAAAGCTCTCATAAATCATTCCTTTTTGTTTGATTTACTTCATTTGTTGACTCAATTATGTATATAAGTAAAAGGATTTATTTTTGTTAAATTATAAATATGATTTGTATTTATTTTAAGGCAATTTTAAAAATTAAAAAGATATCAACTTTTACAAATACCATTCATTCTTTCACTCAAATTTTCCTTTAAAGCATATTTAAAATATATCTTGGGCATCGAGTATTTTTTTTATAATTAATTTCTCATCAAGAGATAAATTGTATACTAGTAAAGTTTATCAATCATATGTCTATTCCTGCTGGAAGAATACACGATTCATTAATTTGGTGAATAGTAAAATTGATATTAGAGGGGTTCAGGTGAGATTTGATAAATATGTTCTCAAAAAAACTCTTAAAACCATTTCATATAAGAATTTTGTTGTAATATTCTGATGTCTCACATATTATGACCTCTACTGTAAGAAGTACAAATAAAACATGGTGTACACTGTTAATTCGATAGCAAGGCAGAATATTTATGTCTAAAATTATAATCTCTATAACCTAGTTTACTATAATTTTTTTCATTTTTAGGGCAAAAAAATAATTTTGTCAAAATGACCACTTTAATTTATTACTATTTGGTTTTACAATTCCCTATAACAATAAAAATATGTATTTTGGCATTTCAAAAAAGAATAGTCCATTTTGTTTGAAAGTCTTAGGTTTCTAAAAATAATCATTGAACATGCTCTACAAACAATTTCAATGTGAATGAATTTGATTTTAGTAAATGAAAATTAGAAAAACCAAAGATAAGATTTACATTGAAATTTACACATTTAATCTGAGTTTGTTTAATTCCCAGGATACAGAAAATGTTGTCATTAATTAAAATTAGTACAGTAGCTTCCCATACCTGAAGGAGCTGACTTACTTTGTAAACATCAGATACAAAATTTTAAAGATTACATACAGTATCCAAAAAATCACATTAAAACAAAATATATTATTTTAACATTTAACATGTTAATAGTATCACAGTCAATCTTGTGACATTTTTTAGTACATTACATTATTCCATAGCATACAGTCTTGTCCATTCCTTTGCTTTGAGAACAGCATCTTGTTCTCTGCTTTTCCACATGTTGGCAACATCATTGGCAAGAGGGTCATCGGGATTTGGACTGCTTAATAATGCTTGAATTGATAATAAAACTGTTCTAACTTGAAGAGCAGGAGACCACTGATCCTTAAGAATGTCCAAACATATTCTTCCTAGTTTGTCTATGTTAGGATGATATATTTTTGTTAGGAATCTCACATTGGGTGGCGACATTGGATAATTTTCAGGTAAAAATAATTCTAACTTAAATAATCCACCTTCATAAGGAGAACCAGCAGGTCCAGCCATAACTACGTGAAAATATCTGCAATTTGATTCATCAGGTGTTGCACTAATACCAGGAGGAGGATCTTTAGATAAATTCTTTGTTTCTACCATAATTCGTTTTTTTGAGCCACTCGCCATAATAAATATCTAGGAACTTATGGGTTATTATATGTACTTGTTGATTTATATATTATAATTATTACATATATATTGTTTAATGTACCGGAAATCAGAATTATAATTGATTACAACTTATCTTTCGACTGTCCTGTCAAATGTCAAATTATTTATATAAAATTTTTATTCGGCCATGATTCGGCTTTTACTGAAACTGAAATACAACCAAAGATCCGAGATTTCGTTTCCTATGACTACAATAGTACAATAACAAGTGACAGTGGTTTTAGTATAATCCAGATAAACAAAATAATTTTATACAAATTGACGGAATATCTGTAGGTAGCTGAAGCCTTACTTGGCCACAAAATCACAAACATCCATAAAACACCGAACAAGTGAGAACTGAGAGCCAATGGGGCAACCGAAAAAATAATCAAATGCCAACGCCGTTAATGTAGCAAGGCTCCTTTTGTTCATGATTGATAAAAGCAAAATATTTGGTTACTACGTTATGTTATATTTTATATTACCACAGAGTACATGTACTCTGTGATATTACCCTTCAGTAATGCGCATGCGGTGCCTATAGCGTCTCTACCGACCTACCTCTCGAGGTGGGTTACGAAAAATGAACCTGGGTCAGTCATCCAGTCAACAACTCGGAAGTTTCCGAACACAGGTAGGCAGCTCGGGTTAGGTAAACGAACGTGCAGGTTAGGGATCGTGTCAACCCGAGTAAGTTTCCGAAAACGCCTATAAACGGACATTCTGAGTGCCGAATGGTTGCGTTCAGAACATAACTTATAACTCCAGAAATAGACCGACGTTAAATAACAGAATAAAAAAAAAAAAAAAAAAAAAAAAACTGTTGAGTACCTAATCGCTCACTGAGCGAAGAATGGTTGGCGTATGTCTTCTGAACGATCATTTTTTGGAAAGTATTGAAGATCATAAGAAATCTTCATTATAGGTATATGTAGAATACGTATATATAATTAAGTAAATAAATAAAAACCATTTTTAATCATTCGTGAACGTTTTTCGTATCTGTTAAGCTGTATGTAACATTATTATACATATATGTTGTGATATTTATTTATTTCTCTAATACCATAGATCATATATAACCTTCAGTAAGTATAATCTGGTAGTTTTTTATATGTCTGTGGGTATAATCTTTGTTCACTAATAATGAAGCCATAGATAACCATATAAAAATATCACAATCTGCAACGTGTTGTGCTCACTGAGCGCAAATGAAAACCGCTCATAAAAATGGCGTCCGCTCACCAAACATGTTGAACTTCGCGCACTGATCAAAGTTCGTTCACAGAACATTTACTCAACGGTTGTACAACAGTTTTGTTTTCTGAACGCAACCAATTTTCCATGGAGACTACCTATATCTATCTTCTGTATGTTCCATGGAGCTAGTATTGAGTAGCTCCATGGTATGTTCCTTGTGGTATATTATTCATTCTTTTTTTAATTTCTTGGGAAATTAAACCACAATATTTTTAAATTCTTTATTTCAACGTTTCGGTAGCGTTGAAATAAAGAATTTAAAAGTACCTATATCTAGTCTCCACTCCATGCGATTTTCGCTGATATGGCAGATAATACATACTACAACCACCTACAACCAAAGAAGTGAAGCCCGGCCAAAGAATTCAGATGGATCATATCCCCATCTCCAAGGCCATGATTATACCATAGACAAAATATTATATTATATTTCTCTATGGATTATACCATTGACCTACGGAGCTAGCTTCTCACTTGTACCATACGATGCCATAATAATACAATTTATTTAAAAACGAAGAATTAAAAATGACAAAATATCAAAATAATGACAAGTGCAAAGTAGCTTATGTTTATAATATTAGCAGTTATTATTTACCGTTTTAAGAATGAACTGAAATTTTAATTCGTACTAATAATACTATAATTATTCTACCAGAGTAAGTGAAATCAAATGTCTTAAATCATATCAGCTAGTTATAGCTACTTACGTCGTAGGGATTCCCCCAGAAATTCCCATTATTTAGAATTGAACCTTTTTAATGAAAGAAGTTTTACAAACAATAACTATGGGAAATACAAATAATACATATGATAGCCATGATGAATCCGAACATTCAGAGCATGTAGATAGCGAACAAAGTGATTCAGATGGTATGTATTAATAAAAAAATGTATTGATCCACTTAAAAAAAAAAAAATTAAGAGTCCTACCCTAATGAGTATTACCACTTAAATTAAGGAAGAGTGACTGGTTCAATATTGATAAAGGGCATACCTATATTATCATTTTAGATTAATACATTTACTTTGCAAGCAGTATATTTTTCTATACTTTCATTTATTCATACAAAATACTACTTAACACAATGAACTACAATACAACACAATTAATTATTATAGTATAAAGAACTGTAACTAGCATATAGGTAACTTTGCCACAGAAACACCACATAACACATCAATGGACAATAGTTTATAAATATAAGGAGTGATTAACTATTTACTCATTCTTCTGTTAACATGATTGAAATTTGCATTTTAGACACTTTACCAAGAGAAACTACAGATGCTGCTGCAGAACCTTCATCTAGTCTTCCTGATGCAAGAAAACTTTTAAATGTTGAAAAGGTTAAAGAAATTGAGAGCCAGTTGGATATTGATGAATTGGTGAGTAAAATTAAAACAAGGGACCGTCTATTCGTCCGGGCGCTCGGACGAATAGTAAATTACATTCGGGCTTAAATATACATACTAAATCTCAATTGTACAAGACATGAGAATTTTCTTGGTTAAAACCAGTTATGAGACCTTTCGAGTTAATGAAACTAATTGTTCATGTAACATTTTTTTGAAAAAGGGGAAGGTGTTACTTATTTGATATATAAGCACATGTAAATATTTTTTTGAGAAAGAGGAAGAGAAAATTATTAAGATTTATCGCTTCCCGGCTAACTGACACAGATCAGAGTGTAACTATGTATAAAAATATCAGAAAATAAGAAATACAAAACTAAAAAAAAACATGAAAACCAAGGACCAAACCAGGTTTCGAACCTAGGACCTCTGTGTTGTGAGCCCAGTAAGCTACCTACTGATCCAATCTCGCCACAATCAGTCATATTGAATAGAAGGTTAAAGGCTGCATGGACGCATGCGCAATCGACGGGCGTATATTTCTGCCCGGATGTATAGCGCAATTTACTATTCGTCCGAGCGCCCGGACCAATAGACAGTCCCTAAAAACAATGAAGCATGCATATTTAAGATATTTATACTAATATCTGATTGTCTTTATTGAGTGATTCTCATAGCTAAAAATGTCTCATCCCTGTTGGAATTGTAATTTACAGGATGAAATTTTCAGTTTTCATCCATCCATATTGCATCTAAAAAATTGTATCTTCAAAATGAGAAATTTTTTATTTTGAGTCATGTTTTATGAAGCTTTTATCACATTTTTAATAAAATTTAAGAAATAGCATTTGCTAATATTATTTAAAGGCATTAAAATGTTCATAAAAATACAGTAGTTTAAAAATACATATGAACACATCGGGAAGTAATAAAATCACATTCACCATATTGCAGAGGAGTAGCCACACAGAAACATTTACTCTCCTGTCCACCAGTCCTTTTGAAAAGAATTACTGACTCAATAGATGAAGTATTACTAATAATAGTTTTTTTATTATTAGTTATCTTTCTTATGTTTGTTTGACCTAGATAGTTTTTGTTTCTACTGTTTTTGTGTGTAATTTATGATTATAAGGGTATTCAAGATATAGTGTAACCACTTTATATTCGCTTGTAATATTGTTGTAAAATCACTCATAAGCTGGCTTCTATTAGTTCAAGAAGCCGAAGTTTGTGGAGAGTGTTGAAATATATAAAAGACAATACCTATGAGTACAGTTGGTTTACAGAGGGAATCTGACAGTGAAATAGTGAATAGTGTAATATTCAAGTGGTAAAAATAAATTACAACCATTATACCAAGTGTAAATAAATTAGTAGACATCAAGTGAAGTGTGTATATAAAAGTTTAATATAGATTGTTGTTTCTATGAATAAATCAATAGTAATTAGCCATATTAGTGTTTACAATTTTATTTCACCCATAAAAACTATTTAAATAAATAAGAAAAACATTACACACCTTAGAAATATTGGGTTTTTTTTGGATCAAGATAATGAGCTGTGTGCAACCTATTTGAAGTCAGTTGATATTTCAAAACCTTTACTGATCCAATTCATGTTGGGCACACTTTTATTATAATACATACTAGAGGACCCAACAGAGGTTGTCGTGCCAACCTCTTGTCCTATTATACTAATTTTGATTAAAAAATATCGTATTACATATTTTGTGTAGAATAATAGGTAGTATCTTTGAAATTAAGAGGGGTAACCATAAGGGCGAGAGGGGGTTAAAGATATAACATATCTCCATATGAGCAAAAAGACGCGTCCCACTTGATGAGACTTTTTGCATGTTTTTTCATTTTTTCACAAAAGTGACGCCTTCAGATTTATGTGAGGTGGAGAGTTTTGATTGAATGCTCTATATACATACTTAACAAAAGCACATGATGTATGTTTTAAAAATTTTAATACATTGTTTATAATAATTTTCGTTAACGGAATATGGAAAATAATTTTGACGAATTGAATGAGAATCATAAATATTGTAGATAGAGTTCCGTATGCTGGGATTTCTTAAACCCTCTCGTTTTCTTTTTATGGAGATACTTGAAAAGAAAAGTTTATACAGATAGACTACAAACTACTAGTGAACTCAAAGAACGGATACGCATTGATATTGCAAAAATAACTCAAGAAGAGTTGGCTGGTTGTTTCACCGATTTACGAAATTATGAATTTATTCCTTTTATTTGAACTGAACTGTATATTTAGCAAACAAATTAAATGTTTATATTTGCTGACAAAGAGTATATTTAAATCATATTATTATTTACGCACAAAATAGTAGAAGTAATCAGTGGTGACTCAAGAAACAAGAAAACGTTTAAAACACTTACATTTGGAACTATCCACGACGTAATGTCCATCCCAATACCATTTGCACTGCGTCATTGTTACCATTAACCATCACTAAAAACCGAAATCGACCATTTCCATTTACCGACCGGCGATTGCCACCACATTTATCTCTTAGTTAAAGACATACATCACATAGTTTCCCTATGATACTGACTCTAATTGGGAAAAGTGTGGGAATCAAAATCATTTCAAAATTTAGAATTGCTAGAGTGAGGAACTAGTCTTGAAAATTAAATTGTTTAACTTCAATCCGGTGCAGTATCCAGATTAAGATTAGGTATATTATAGAAAACACTAATAAAAATACTTAAAAAAGAAATGAATGTTTTTCAACAATATAATTTTTAGTGGGTATATCTAATTTTGAAAAAAACTTGTTAACCAAATTACATTAAGTTAGCGAGTAGTCCAAGTAATCTGGACACAAAAAGTGTCTTTAGTGAAATATTGAATTTTTTGAAAAAGTTAGAAATTAAAAACATGAAAATAAGTTTGTACTGGTGAGTTTTTGGAAATATAAACATAAGTTTGAAGTGATTACCACAAGGAAATTTCTGTGATCACATATTCCACAATAAATACAGGCATACAACTATTTGAAAATTTGTGTTACCACAAAAAAATTTGTCAGCTGATGAGAAATAAAATTTATGATGAACAGTAAAAGGTGAAAAATTGGAAACGCCCGAAATAATAAAATGTTTCATTTCTTCTGTGTTGTCTGGAATATCTTGTACCCAGTGCGTTCTGGGAGTGTCTTGATATTTGAAAAATATACAGTGCTATTCAAAAGTCCCCTCCCCCCTCGTATGTTTTGAACGGCTACACTTACATTAATATTATTTGGAGGGTGAAAATAAAGTGTTGTAAACATCTCTACGAATGGTAACAGGTGACGTAATAGTAATAGATGACGTCACAGTGACACTCTGGCCAATAATTTTAAATAGGACCTTATGACAAGTGATATCTCGTTTGAAAGGCATTGGTTGCATTCAGAAAACATAACTTATAACTCAACTGTTGAGTGAGCGCTCACTGAGCAACGAATGGTTGACGTATGTCTTCTGAACGATCATTTTTTGGAAAGTATTGAAGATCATAGATAATCTTCATCATATTATTATGTATATGTGGAATGCGTATATATAAATAAGTAAAAACCATTTTTTAATCATTCGTGAACGTTTTTCGCATCTGTTAAGCTGTATGTAATATTATTGTACTTATAAATCAGTTCATATTCATAATAATCACTCATGTTGTGATATTTATTTATTTCTCTAATACCATAGATCATACATAACATTCACTGAGTATAATCTTTGTTTACTAAATGAAGCCATAGACTATAACCTTAATAAAAATATCACAATCTGCAACGTGTTGTGCTCACTGAGCGCAATTGAAAACCGCTCAGAAAAATGGCGTCCGCTCACCAAACATGTTGAGCTTCGCGCACTGATCAATGTGCGTTCACAGAACATTTACTCAACGGTTGTGCAACAGTTGTGTTTTCTGAACGCAACCAATGACATTGGCTACATAGTCATATTAATTTTGTTTGGGTTTAAACTAATAGATAGGCATAGATAGACGCAACTTTAGTTGAAGAGGAAGTAGGGTTTACTACCATTTCAGCAACTATATCAATTTTTTTATTATCACTAAATGTTGGTCGACCAGATCGTTTGGCATCTTGAACACTATCAGTTGCTTCAAACTTGTGAAGAAGCTCCCTCAAATAAGTTCTCGAGATAGGGCGATCTGGGTATCTCTCAATAAATAAACGTTCCGCTTCATGGAGATTCTTTCTAGATTCACCAATTATTAATATAGCTGCTACTTTGTCGGCTTGAGCACGTACCATTTTGCCTATGTAAACTCTTAAACGTCTCGTTAAACAATAATAAAATTAAATATTTAAGCTATTTAGAAAAACTTTGCAAAGCAACAAATACTATTAAATTAAAAACCTCAATTTTTTTGACAACTAACCAGAGGCGGACTGAAAAATCTTCAATATTTAAATGTGAAATAATAATTTTGGTATTTATTTAATTTATCCATCAAAATTAGTTTAAACCCAAACAAAATTAATATGGCTATGTAGCCAATGTAAATGCCTTCCAAACGAGATATCAATTGCCATAAGGTCCTATTTAAAATTATTGGCCAGAGTGGCACTGTAACGTCATCTATTACTATTACGTCACCTGTTACCATTCGTAGAGAAGTTTACAACACTTTATTTTCACCCTCCAAATTTTATTAATGTAAGTGTAGCCGTTCAAAAGATACGAGGGGGGGAGGGGACTTTTGAATAGCATTGTATAATAATTTATTAACGAATTTTTTGGAAAATATGATAAATTAAATAAATGTATTGAGTCTGGAAAAAAATGGGTTTTTTTAAAATATTTCTGATTTAGTGAAATTGTGAAAAACATTTTTTTAGAAATGTTTCTCATTTATTTATTTAAAAATATGGTAGACTAAATTGGGGAGAAATTTGAGGTGTCTCAAAATATTATATAAATTAATTTCTGTAGCGATTTTTCTTTTAATACTATAGAGTTGATACAATTTATTAAGTATACTTATTTAAATGACTTTTTATTTAAATTAAAAAATATTGAATTGTTTTGAATGGTTGACCTATTCACACAACGTCGCACCAGAAATCATTAGTGTTTCTCTTCCTAAATTATCTTTGCTGAGCTGGCTGGAACAATCAGTTATACCTAGTGAACTCTGAGTGTCTTTAAAAAGTTATAATTTCACAATAAAATGGTAAATAGGCCTGACTGAATAAATGTCTTGAAAAACTTTCCTAAAATATCTTTGGATCTGAATTCGGCTAAAGAAAAATTTGAATTCTCAACCAATTTTTTGTATTCAAGGTTTCAAATTGAAGAGAAAAATTAAATTTTTAAGCGATTTTTTCCTATTATTCAGTAAATAATTTCTTTTTGTATTTTTTTCATTACTCTTGTTTTGATATCTTCCTAATTGAAATAAAAAAATATTAAATTATGATTTTAACCTAAACGATTCACCGATTTGCTTACAGAAGGCTGCAATGCTGTAAAAACTTCACCTGAAAAAGTGGAAACGCAAACAAAATCTACATAAAAAGTTCCTCTTGATGTGGTGTTTCCAATAAATATATTAATAAAATTATTGAAAGTGAAACAATCCATACGAAAAAAATTTAAATAGCAAAAACATTTCAGGCACACTTTTTATAACAAAAATAAAAAATAAATTTATAAAATTTCAAAATTATTTGAATAGAAAAATAATATATAGAAAAAAAAAGGAAGAAATCGAATGCTTTAAAAGTTCAATGCTAAAAGGGAAATTTTCTAAAATTTTCGATTATTTCTATTTTTATTATTCGTTACATTCTCCTACCTTTAGGCACATCGCATTTCTTGAGCTTGAACGATATCGGTAAAATCTGTAAAAAAACAAGGAAACGATATTAATTCAATATTGTTAGATTTTTAACAGTAAAGAAAAATATTTAAAATATCTCGAAAACAATGAACATTTGGATTTAATCAAAAGGTTAGGGAAATTCTCAATAAAAAAGTCCCAACTCCCGGAACTCAATCTCCATTATTTATAATTTTAATTCAACGCTGAAAATAATAATTGGTATATGCATTATAATAAATAATTTTTTTCATTTATTTAGTAATTGTTTTTTCAAAAATTCACCCCTTCTATACATACCGATGAAATCACGTCATAAAAGTTTTAAACATTGCTTGAAATTACCTATCAAGATAAAATTATTTGAATAAAAATGCCATTAGTTTAAAATTCGCGCTCAACCAAAAATGACTGATGACATAACGAGTACATTCATAATACATCGAAAACTGACAATAGGTGTGTTCTTTTTGACTGAGATCTCAGCTCACTTCAGTTAAAGTGATCTGAGATTAAAAGTATTTTTTCGTGAGATACCGTTGATGTGAAGTCGGTTACAGAGCGGTTATACCCCCACCAAATAAATTTGAAAGTTTGTTATCGTTCATGATCTCTCGCGAAAATCAACCGGTTAACCGGATAGAATTAACTTCACAACAATAATAAATAAACATAACCTCAATAAAAAGTGACGAGTTACAAAGTTTCATTGTTCCTATTGTTTAGGACTGGTCTGACCCCTCTGGACCTGCACGTCAAGGAGATTGCGTTAATGGCCATGGTACGATTGCGCACGGCTGGTGTAAACCCCGAAGTAGGAGTGGGCCAATTGAGGTTGAGCCTATGGCAGGAAGCGCTCACTGCGCTACCTCTGCTGCAGCCAGCCAACGATGCAATTGAACCCAGGTTTTTGTTTAACAAACCCTACAAAATTCAAATAAAACAGAACACAGAGCCAGATGCTGCAAATGCAATACGCATTTATACAGATGGTTCAAAAATGAAAGAAGGCTCAGGATGTGGAGTTTACTCGAGAGCACTAGTCCTAAAGATTAAGTGGGGAATGGGAAACAATACCAGCGTGGTTCAAACAGAACTGGCTGGTATCTCAATTGCCACAAAAGAACTAACCAGAAGAGGAATTTCTGGAAAAAACATAACAATCTGCACTGATAGTAGACAAGCCCAATTAGCCTTGAACAGACAACGTGTTATATCAAGGCTAGTACTAGAGTGCCACCAAGATTTAGCTGACGCCTCGGCAGATAACAATATTATCCTGAGGTGGGTTAAAGGGCACGACAGGAGTAAAGGAAATCGCACTGCTGATTCTTTAGCCAGGGAAGCCGCTGGACTAAAAATTCTAGGACCCAGTGACACCTACGGCCTAAAGACTTCGACAATTGCGGAACTAGCCAAACGTTACACCCATGCGCAATCCCTTAAGAGATGGGATGGAATCAAAGGATGCAGTCTTGCCAGGATCACCCTGGGCGACCCTGGAAAGCTGGCGCCGAAGAAATATTTGGCGATGACCAGGAAAAACCTACGTTTAACAGTAGGATTTCTGATTATACTGAAATTTCAATCAAATTTCTAATTTTCAAATGTCACGCCTGCCAATTAAATTTCTATAACCGCCAGTAACCATACTCCAAGGAGCGGGAACTGAACGAGATCCCGTTTTATAACTTATTGCGTCACAAATTACGTCATTAACATACTCCCCTATTACCGTTCTATCGCAAAAATGCAGTGGGAACTGAATAACAGTTCCCGTTATATCAACGGGATCTCGCGAAAAAATACCTTGAGTGATGTAAGTAAGCACCAAAAAGAACGAACTACTCAATTGAAGCGCGCGATCTGCCGATGCATGCGTGAATAAGAGACATAGAACATATAAATTCTTATCAACATCTAATAATGTTATTGTATCCATAATTATTACTCTTTTATTTAGTCAATTGATAATTTGTAACAAAAGAAAATTAGGTTATGTGTGTTTATATGAAAGCAAAATCAAATATTTCTTCATCCCCTCCACTTTATTTCCGACTCAAGTCCAACTGATACCCCCTTACATCACATTCAGCATCGGTGAAGGAGGAGGAAAAATCTCAGCTCACTTCGAAGTGAGTAAATCAAAAAGAACGCCACATTACTGATGTGAGCTGAGATTAACTGAGATCTCAGTCAAAAAGAACATACCTATTGTACTTATCTGTCAGACGACGGGGTAAACGCTTCTCGTGGTGCGTTTGTGAATTATTTTTAATTTTTGTCTTAAATTTGGCTAGTAGTGGAAAACATTGTATATACACCGTGGTGTTGAAGACATTCATAAATCTTACTCCGCTCGGGCATTGATTTAAAATCATGAATAAGGGATATAGCGTTCTGGGAGTTGGAACTTTTTTATTGGAAATTTCCTCCTCTTTAAGAACTCCAAATTTCTTAAATGTCAATGCTTACTACGTGAAATAATTTCATAATGATTATCAAATATAACATATAAATTACAAAACTGGTAAAAAAAATATATAATTTTACTCCTGAAGATGTAAATGTAATTTATAAATCCTGTCGAGTAATATAATGTTACTATTTTTGTTTTTTATTTTTCGATTTTATTCGATAAAAGATATTATTTTTATCAACCACATCCATTTTCAATATTTAAGAAATCCCTTTTGAATTTATACACTACATAAAACAAATTTCTGGTATAAATTATCTATCCTAATATTCTAATAAGTATCAAACATTAAAAATATTTATTTTTATATAAAACAATCAAAAATTACCTTACCTACCTTATCTACAATTGATCCTCTTCGACCGATTTGGGAAGACGTCTAAGTAGTTTCTGATCAAGACAGCACAATGCGGTGGCGAACTATCTTGGTGCATCCCTAATTTATTTCTGTTAGGGAACAGCGGGTTTTATTTTGGGAAGCAAAAAGATCAGAATAAATTCTAAACATTTAGGAACTGTTAGGTTTCTTCGAGCCTTCAAAATTTTTTATCAAAAAATTATTAAATGTTCTCCAAATGTCAGGGCGAGTCTCCACCAAAGCAACACCATGCGTCCTTGGAGGATGTCGCCCTCTCAATCTTTACCTCTGGCTACGCTACTGCTTTATTGAAATATCTTCAATACAATAAAAAAGTATTTTTAGGGAAATATGATTAATTACCATAGAACTAATTGTTTTGTTTGGTGATAGATGTTTATTTAAAATATTAATTTTATTTTAGATATCTTTGATTTATTTATTACTAGAAGATCGTACTGAAATAGAGGTTCAACTGCAACACATATTTTTATTATTAAAAGGTGGCAGAAAAGACATATTGTCCTTGTGGTCCGAATACCATTCACATAAAGAAGATTGTTGGGAACACAAATTAGTAGAAGCATTATGTACAATTAAGAATAATGCAGTTCTACGGGAACTGGGTAAGTTCTTTTTTATATTTCATACTTTCAATAAAATTATTAGTTGTGGAAGCAGCAAGAGTTGAAATATCCCAAGAGCGTTTATGAACACGATTAGAACGAATGTCTATGGCTTTTATCTACAACCAAAAGTTAAAAAAACTTGTTTAATTTTTAGGTTATGAAAAATCTAATGTTATTGACCACTTTCTTCCTAATCAACCTCAGTCTTTGCACATAAACAAGCTTAAGAAAACAATTTATTTAATTTGTGACAATTTAAATTCAGAAGAAACAAGAGAGTTTCTTCAACATGTCCG
>CAJUYI010003547.1:0-22754 GCA_910591695.1 Galerucella pusilla | reverse complement strand
ATTGAAAATGTCACATCACACTTGAATTTAACAACATAATACACTGTGTTATTTTTATAAGATGCGACATAGCTCACGCACTTTTATCAGGTCTGTTCCAACCGCAATCAGAAACTATCAGAGAATGGTCGACCATTGCAATCAGTAATAGGAATTACGCGAAAGTAAACTCGTTGTTTGCTATGACCAGTTATTCTCTGATCGTTTCTGACGGTTTCTGATTGCGGTTGAAACAGACCTATCATAAATAACTATTATGCATGCTATTTGGTAAAAAGCTCGCGTTTGACAGTTTTGTACAGGAATCCCCATGTCGCGTCTTATAAATAACACAGTGTATACATAAGAACATGCAAATCTTTTAGCTAACTGATTTTTTGGTAATTTCACAGATAGTTGGCAGCTGTCAAGTGAAAAAATTAGAAATTGTGCATAACGATTGAGGTTTCTAGGATCTAGTGATAAGGAGAACAGTTGATGCTACCAGCTATTTTGAAAGCTTTGGGAATTGGATGTTTAGAAGGTTTTCTGTATTCATCAACAACGTCGTTAGGTAATAACTGACTTCAATTACCTTTTATACAATTTATTATTGGTCTTTTGATTGATTGAGTATTGTGTCATAAAAATCATAATTTACGAACCAAATCTTCAATTTCCTCAATCCATTCACTTTCAGTAGCATTTGAAGTCACGAAGAGTAAACGATATGACAATTATAGATTATAATCAAATTTATAAAGAGAAAACATGAACACCGTGCAGCATAATGGAGTGTAATAGAACGTGAAGTCAAATAAATTGTGTAATTTGATTTGATATACCGGGTATCAATGAGTTATGGGTCACCCCTGTAACTTTTAAATGGGTAGAGAGATTTTGTTCCAAATTTCGTGATTTCTAATATTTTCAATTTTGTATTATTCCATTTATTCCACAAGTAAAATCAATATGGTAGATTTGTGGCTTAATCTTAAACTTTTTTTTTAACACCATGTATATTTTTAAATACTACTATTTTTCTTGTTGAATTACATATAATTTACTTATCAAATGTGAGACATCTTCATTTTCATTCCATTTTTTATTTTACAACTTGCTTAAAGGTATCATTTGCCTGTTGAAAGTTCAAATAACACAATTTCTTTACTCCTTCCAAAATTCTTATTGTTTGCATCCTTGGCTCATATATACAGAGTCGCTTTCAGGAGGAAATTGTGTTACAAATTAGTAAATTTCAATTTTCTGCTTTATAGAGCAACAGAAGAAATATTTTTTTTCTACGACCGTGCGTCTTAACCCAATACTTCCAAACAATGCTTGAACTTGCCACCAGGAAGGTATTTATCCAGTTAAATTATAGAAAACATATTATTCATTGGTTTTCCCGTTACATTTTCAAAAACCAGCTACCCGTTTCCATTAATCTTCATTTGCACCACCAGCCTCTGCGAACTCTATACTCGGAACTTCAATTTAGGCTTAAATCGGCTTAAGTCTAAGTCGCGGTTAGCTGACACATTCTCTACGTGTATAATTATTAGGATGATTCATATTCAGACTAAGGCTATATAACAGCTGAAGTTCGGTAAAGTTTCCTGAATGTGGTTCGTACTAGCGATGTATGATTTTCGACGTTGCTTACCCTTTCACTATATTGTTGTCAGATACTTGAAAACATAAATTAATGAGTAGTTAATTTTATTAAAGGTAATAAATTACCGCCAAGAATTTACTCACCGCTACGTGTTCGTAGGTGAACGTTGAACATGTATTAATACAGTGCGTCCATAAAGTAACGCACAAATTCATCATGAGCCGAATAATAATTATTATTTATGTACCAAGGCAGTAAATTCGCCTGTTATTCGCATCGCTCGCTTCGCTTGCTCGTCTCATAATTTTAAACTCGTCCGATAAAGGCACTTTACTGACGTGGTGCATACGAAATTTGATCGCTAACTGTTCAGAAGTCAAAGTATAAAAAACTGAGGTTTATTTCATTGCATCTTATCATGACAAAGTAAACAGCAAATATAGAACATATCCACTTATTATTTGTTATATTTAAATTGAACGTACACCCTGAAGCATTATAAAAGTTAAACCTGAAGTCAAAGAAGTTCTAACAATAATTTGTTACATAAAAATGTAACGCCAGAATAGCAGTTTACCTAAGTAGTGATACTTTTCCGCACGCTATTGCAGATGGCCGAACGACGCTTTAGCTGGTGCTCTTTCCACACTTAAAAGAGTGCTGAAAAGTGGACTTTTCTGCACGCTAGGAGAAAAAACTATTATCGGACTGTAATAAGAAGAAGTGTGACACTGACAAAAGATGATTTTCGAGTAATCTAAAAGTCAAAATACTTTACCTGCCGCTAATTCACCAAGCGACTAAAGTGACCCATTTATTCCCGCTGGTGGTGTTTGATTCCTTAGGGCGGAGTGCAGCGGAGCCCGAGGGAAGCTTTCCACCTAAGGGATTAATGTCACTTCAGTCGAGAGGTGTATACGCTATTTTTTGCAATTCCGGTAATTCTATATAATTTTCAAATGAAAATTAATAGGTACTACTTACATTTGAAGCCCTAACCTAACCTAAACAAAGTCACTGCCAAAACGGCACTATTGTAAACGTAGAGAAAATCAGTGAAAATGAATGAAAGTGAAGAATTCAACGTAGATCAGGCTGCTGAAGAAATTATTCAAGAGCTTATACCACAAACATCGAGAAAACTATATGAACAACAGTACGAATCATTTGTAAAGTGAACAAATAAAAATTAATGTTACTATGGTGTGTTTTCATTTGTACTTCAAATCCCTTGGTTAGGCAGAGCAAAAAGAGCATTTGTGGCTTATGAGCAGTGTCGGAGGACAGTGGGACGCACATGGGGTCTGTCACCCCGTGTGGTCACCTGGATCTACACTGCAATAATAACACCCATGTTAACGTATGGAGCAATTGCATGGGGACCGAAGGTTCTACAAGCAACGGCCATTCAAAAATTATATCAAATACAGCGAATGGCTTGCTTAAACATCACAGAAGCAATGAGAACAACAACAACCGCAGCAATGGAACTGATTACTGGTCTGATGACCCCTCTGGACCTGCAAGTCAAGGAGGTTGCGTTAATGGCCATGGTACGATTGCGCACGGCTGGTGTAAACCCCGAAGTAGGAGTGGGCCAATTGAGGTTGAGCCTATGGCAGGAAGCGCTCACTGCGCTACCTCTGCTGCAGGCAGCTAACGATGCAATTGAACCCAGGTTTTTGTTTGACAAACCCTACAAAATTCAAATAAAACAGAACACAGAGCCTGATGCTGCAAATGCAATACGCATATATACAGATGGTTCAAAAATGAAAGAAGTGGAGATGTGGAGTTTACTCGAGAGCACTAAGCCTAAAGATTAAGTGGGGAATGGGAAACAATACCAGCGTGGTTCAAACAGAACTGGCAGGTATCTCAATTGCCACAAAAGAACTAACCAGAAGAGGAATTTCTGGCAAAAACATAATAATCTGCACAGATAGTAGACAAGCCCTATTAGACTTCAACAGACAACGTGTTATATCGAGGTTAGTACTAGAGTGCCACCAAGATTTAGCTGACGCCTCGGCAGATAACAATATTATCCTGAGGTGGGTTAAAGGGCACGACAGGAGTTAAGGAAATCGCATTGCTGATTCTTTAGCCAGGGAAGCCACTGGACTAAAAATTCTAGGACCCGGTGACACCTATGGCCTAACGACTTCGACAAATGCGGAACTAGCCAAACGTTACACCCATGCTCAATCCCTTGAGAGATGGGATGGAATCAAAGGATGCAGTCTTGCCAGGATCACCCTGGGCGACCCTGGGAAGCTGGCGCCGAACAAATTTTTGGCGATGACCAGGAAAAACCTACGTTTAACAGTAGGATTTCTCACTGGTCACTGTAAACTAAGAAAACACCTCCATACTATGGGGCTAGTGGACACACCTATATGCAGGATGTGTGAACAGGAAGATGAAACTGTCAGGCATGTCTTATGCGAGTATCCGGAGTTATCGTCAATAAGAGAGTGTGTGTTCGGTGAGTCTTGGCCTACACCTACCGATATAAAGGAGATGTCTCCCAGTGACCTGTCCACCTTCCTGAGAAGGACAGGATGGACAATGACCTAGGAGGACAACTCCTCAGGAGGATGTACAATGGGTCACAAGTAGCCTAAGGGCTGTGAGCCTACACACTCACCCTCCCTACTTTACAGATACAGATACAGATCCCTTGGTTTTCAACTGTCACTGTATATCCCTTGGGTCTAAAAGTGACACTTTAGTCTCTAACAACGGAGACTGAAGTGGCCACTATAGTCTCGAAATTGCAAAAACAATATTATTAGAAATTTTTCCTCATGACTGCCTATTATTTTTTTTTTCCTTTTTAATTTTTCCCAGGGCTATATATTAATGATTTTCACGCTATAACGAATTTAAGTTATGAATGGAAATATAATTTCCCTTAAGAAATGCTTCTCTTCAAAATTTTCATTTATTTCGGCAATCAAACAAAAAATGAGTCATCCAGAAACTGCTTATTCAAATTTATCAAAGTCCTTTGTCCAAAATTAAGTGAAATATTCTTCACAGAAATCTTTTCCAAAAATAATTGACTTAAATAACTTTGCGACATAATGTTCCGGCAGAAACTAATCGAATTACGACACGAGTTACAATGGAAGCCGTTCATTTTCTGTTTAGTCAATTAGAAGCTGTTTAAAGTGAGGGTCTTTAGAATTTTTTTCGCAGTCGACTGTGTCGCTTCGTCATTATTTCGATGGATGCTTTGACTTTGTATTCATTTCCTCATATTTATAATTCATAACTTCCAATAAATTTGATTATAGGATCCAGAATCTGATAATAAAGTATTTTCTAAAAGTAAAGATACAAAGGCTTGTTTTGTAAAAGCAAAATTTTTGTACGCGATTTCGTATCATTAAACGATATCAAAAGTGTTAATCACGGCTTTTTTGGTCAAAATTTGGCAATTTTTAAACAACTTGTTCTTATATAGGTACACAACCAAAAGTTGGTCCTATATTGATATACCCAGCTTAAAAGTTTTATAAAACAGAACTTTTTATTGTATTATATTAGTATAGAGACACCAAAGCAAAATAAAAGCACCTTTCTCCAAAATAAAGACTTATGTATACCAAAATCCACGGTCTACAATGTATTAAATCACATTTGTTTGCCCTGTGTCGCCATATTGAATTTCATTTGACAGGTCACTGGATTGCCTAATTGCTACTTGAACTATTTTCTTAATTGTCTATTCGGATTATTTGTAGGTGTCAGATAGGGGTAAATTTTGAAAAATATATTTAAAATTTTTTTGGAAATTATTCAATATTTTGCCGCTTCTTCTAATAAAGTATAATGCGATGCAAAGGCAAATTTCCCAACAAGTCTCCTTCATATTGATTAACGATCTTATTTGAACAACCACTCCAAGTTTAAGCGACGAAGTTAAAGACTAGTGAAAGGCCAGGGGGAAAGGATGCTACATTATTGTTACCAAAAGACTTTATGAGGTCAGTTATGTAACATTATAGTTCATCGTTGTTAAAATAAAATATCCTCCCACATCATGAAAGTGAAACATTCGGTTATAGTCTATGGGATCAGATAAAAGTTGGAAAAATATGTGAAAGCTGCACAATTTGTACAGACATTTCCGAACAAGAGTAAGGCAATCAGGATGATGACATTTTCAAAATGCCAACAGACCACATGACCACTAAATTCTGTATTTCAAGCAGAGGTCTATGCAATACTTGCATGTGCAAGGGCTAATAATATGAGAG
This sequence comes from Galerucella pusilla, assembly GCA_910591695.1. Taxonomy (NCBI): domain Eukaryota; kingdom Metazoa; phylum Arthropoda; class Insecta; order Coleoptera; family Chrysomelidae; genus Galerucella; species Galerucella pusilla. Next base: position 16,889 of record CAJUYI010003547.1, on the reverse strand, counting down.
CCTACAACAACAGGCATATCAGGATCTACACTGACAGTCAAGCCGCCCTTAAAGCACTTCAGAGCTATAGGGTGACATCTCGGCTAGTATGGGAATGCGGCGAAGAACTTAGAAGACTGGCGACTCGGAACAGTGTAACACTGGAGTGGGTACCAGGTCATAAAGGAATCGCAGGCAATGAAAAAGCTGACGAACTCGCAAGAGTAGGATCGTCAACTCTGATGAACGGACCCGAACCTGCTGTGGGCATCCCCAGATGCTTAACGAGGTCATTGTTAAAAGGGTGGTTGAAAGAACAACACAATAAACACTGGAAGAATACGACCAGGCAAATACATGGGAAGAAATTCATAAAAGAACCATCAGAAAAAGTAGCGGAAGAACTGCTCTCAATGAGCAGGAACAAACTACGCATCATAACGGGGCTACTTACGGGACAGTTTCCCACAAAGGAGCACCTAAACAAAATAGGGCTGTACAACGGAGACCTTACATGCAGAAGATGCAAAAAGGATACCGAAACAGCTCTGCATATACTATGCAACTGTGAGTCGCTGGACCACAGAAGGCAGAAACTGTATGGTAGACTCCGGAAGACTTCTACAACCAACCAGCAAAGAACTTGTATAAGCTAATACAGGGAACGGTATGGCTGAATAGGTTGTAGTCAGAACACTAGGAGTATCCACAATAAGCACAGGAGGCTGAGGTGGTACCGGCCAAGGGACGGCTCCTTAGAAAAAAAGGCAATCAGAAATATTCCTTGATTTGCATCGACATCAAATAACGGGCCACTATAACAGGAAAAATTTATAAAAATTGCTAGGTCGACAAGAGGGACTCAGACAGTTGTCCATGTTCTAACAATTTTTCATTTGTTCCCGTTTGTTGGAATTTATTGGAATTGGAATTTGCGAATAGAAATAAATTGGTTTGATGATGAGAATATCGCCCTTGCAACGTGGCTAGCACATTCGCCAGACCTCAGTACCATCAAACATGTATGGAATATGCTTCAGAGACGGATCGCTTTTTACCTGCATTATATGTTCATACCCGCCAAGATCTTCAAGATAATACAAGAATGGATCCTACTACAATAAAACGGACATTCTAAATGCAGAAATCAGCTGATGTATTTTATTTTTAAAATCATTTAAATTTGTTTAAATCTATCTTAACTTTTTGCTCGGCAGTGTAAAAAAGATTGATATGCTTAAATGTTACATCTTCAATATTGAAGTTCATATTCACCAGTTCTAGTTGTTGCTAATTGAACTATCCAGCTTTTAAATTCTATTTATGTGTTTGGTGATATATTTGTTTATATAATCGGGCTCTTCTTCAACAATTCTCACGTACTATTTGTCGTGAAGCTTGGGTTGGTAGTAAACATTCAACTACCGAAGTGTTTTATTGGGGCGTCATTGACACGGAATGTTTGATCGGAAAAATAATTTAAAGGTGAGTATGTTTTCACTGGAAGCCTGCTAAAGAATTGACTGTCAACATCTATTGAAAAACCCCTTCAATTTTTTACGTTCCTTCATGACTTCTCCGTTTGAAAAGAGATATATCATGACATCCTCCTTTACATAAGGAAAGCTGCTTGGGCAGTAATCCTTTTATTTCCTTCTATTCCAATAACTCCAAAAGAAAACTACCGATATTGAATATGACGTGAATACTATATATTTTTATTTTCATTGATGGAAACCAAAGTCAAAATAATTAATCTTTCCTCACCATGAAATTCATAATAAACTTTTTTTATAATGAGCTTGTTATCAATGAAATATTTTCTCGGTTTTCCTTATGTTATTTTGTAAAACTGAATCATCAAAATAACTAGTGAAATTTTCAGCTCTTGAACTTTCCCCACTACTTAGATATTAGAGGTTGAAAATGGAGCTCCCTTAAAAAGCGACAGAACCGACTGTGACGTTACATTGCATATTGTGCTCTGTACACTGCTGCGTTTCACATAAGAAAGTTGGTTACAGCTGCAGTATCTTTGAGTTTTAAAAGTGTTAGTGATTTTTGCTATTATAGATTTACTTAGTAGATCCTGGATTTATTGAAGCAGATTCTGCAAATTGATCTGAAGTCGATATCTTTATGGTGAGGGACTACATTAATAGAAACAAAGAATTCACACTTGATTTCTGAATCGAAATTTCAAAACAATCTATAATACATTGTACATTTTCATATCTGCGTCTGGAGGGAGTAGGAAGTCTTTTCTTAACTTGCACATATGGGTAAAGGTAACTGGCTAATATTGGTATAGTTTTTTATATAATGCCACATACTCTGGAAAGTGCCACACCAAAATCTTCTCCTAATATCCTATAAGGTAAATTCAATTTGATATTTTTTTAATGTTAAAAAGATATGAAGCTTGTCCAGCGCTCACATTTTTTTAGTTAACAAGCTCACAACAAATAATGAATGACTCGGAACTCCCAAATAAAGCTTTGGATATTTTTTCTATCAAATAAAATATTCTATTTCGTCTGACCTAGATAAAATGTGCTATTCGGATCTGACATACTTAATTCTGACGAGCTAAATGTAGAAGAAGGACCGCTAGTGGACATTTAAAACTCTTCGTTAATAGGTTTTCCGTCTTTTTCCATTTACGATTTCTTTGAAACGATCTCATCACTAGTGCATTTTCTCTTTTCAGCCATTTTCCATATATAAAAACCCTCGCCCCCGCATTGAATCGCTTTGGAACGTACATAAGCCTTAATGCAAGCCTGAACCCCTATTTCCCGAAATATAGGTTCCATTCGTGTGATATCCATTTGATTTTCTTCCTCTACTTTATCATCACCAGAGGCTCTATTTTCTGAGCTTAACTTGTAAAAACTGTGACCGGGGCTTTGAACTATGCATTGTTACTCTATTTTTTAGACAGTCAAACAATCTTGCTACTACTCAAGGTTTCAAATTAACTGTTCCACTGCTCACTGTTTTAATGTATATATATTTTTCTGGTGCATTCTTGGATGTGTTAGGACAGTCGTGAATCAAATAGTATTCATTCACCACTTTTTTCTCACTCCCTTCACAATAAAATAACGAAACAGTAGGTACAGTCAACAGTTCAGCGCTAGTTAAAGAAATGGATACCGCTTCATTCGATTTATTGTCTAAGAAATCAAGAGAAAAGTACGAATATGCATATAAACGTTTCATGAGCTATCGCAAGAGTAAAGAAACGAGTTCTCTCTCAGAAAATGTTGTAATGGCATACTTCCTAGACCTTTGATTAAAGATGAAATCTTTAACATTATGGGCCAATTGTTCAATGTTGAAGTCAAACCTTGCACATTCTCACAACTTCGTTCTTTATTGAAACGTCAAGCTCAAGGTTATAGGGCAAAGAAATCTAAGATTTTAACGGAGGAACAAATTGAAAAATGTAACCAGATAAAAAAAAATTAAAGAGTAAGTTGATTTAGCAGTGTAACTTACAAGTTTAATAGTAATAATCTTCGCGCACTAGAGCATAAATGAAGTTTAATCAAGTCAATCTTAACTGACCACCCAATTGTCCAGAACATACAGAACATCTATCAAACTCTCGTTGCTCAAAATATAACAGTCTCACTCATCTGGCTTCCATCTCATAACAGAATTGATGGTAACGAAACTGCGGACCGCCTCGCGGAAGAAGCTGCCTCTAGTGACAACTCAAAACACAATGTACAAGTTACAACCGACCTCAAGTCCCACTTCAAAAACGTTATACAAGAATCTTGGCGACATCTATGGCGTAATAGCATGACAGCACTTCGTGATATCCATCCATCCACTTCTCATCTCTCCTCTAGCTTCTCAACCCGGAGAGAGGCTACTATGATTAGAAGAATCCGAATCAGCCTCAAGGAAATGCTCCACTACTAAGAATGGTAAAGGAGGACGAGAATTTGCCTGACATAGGGCGGAAAACTTTGTGGAAAATATTACATAAATTAAATTTTACTTGTGAGAAGCAAAGTCGCAAATCAGTGCTAATCGACAACGAGCAAATAATATGTTGGAGACGACAGTATTTACGAGATATCCCAAAATACAGACAGGAGGGAAGACAAATCTATTATCTAGATGAGACATGGCTCAATGAAGGACATTCAGTGAAAAAAATATGGAAGGACAAAAGTATTAAAACCAGTCGTCAAGCTTTCATAGAAGGTTTATCTACTGGACTGAAAACTCCTATCGGTGAAGGTCGCCGACTAATAATAACGCATATTGGATGCAATCAAGGGTTCGTTGAAGGTGGTTTACTGGAATTTCAGTCAACATCAACCAAAGACTATCATGAAGAAATGACTGCAGATGTTTTTGAAGAGTATTTTACACAAATGGTCGAATTAATTCCAAATAATGCGGTAATCGTTATAGACAATGCCACTTATCATTCGCGATTAACAGAAAATCTTCCATCTACCTCTTGGAGAAAAGCTGATATTAGAAACTGGTTAATCGTAAAAGATATACCATTTGAAGATGATATGTTGAAAAAAGAACTTTTAAAGGTTGCATCAGATCACAAGCTACAATTCAAAAAGTTTTTTATTGATGAAATAGCCAAGAATCGTGGGATAACAGTGCTTCGCTTGCCGCCATACCATTGTGAATTAAATGCGATAGAGTTAATATGGGACCAAATGAAAGGTTATGTAGCTAGACATAATAAAACATTTAAAATGAAAGATGTTCGTGAACTAAAATAAAGTACTCATTGACAACAATAACTGAAGAGAACTGAAGAGATGCTGTGAATCATGTAATTAAAGAGGGAGAGAAAATGTGGGTTTTAGATAACCTGATTCTTGTATGGCCAGCGAAGAGGATGATACCATAGATTGAATTTTATATTTCCTATAAATTATATGTTTAATTTACTTGACATACATTTATTCATTATCAATAAATTTGAATTATGAAAATTAAACTATATTTTCTTTAATTAATTTGATTCAATAAAAATGAAAATGTGATGTCGACCGAATCTAATTAAATAAGCAGAATAAACTAATCTCCGCCACTGCCGCAATATTTATCGTTTATCTGGCATTGTTCAGTTTTATTACCATATTGTATTTTGAGCTGAAACAGGGATGTATAGATAACCAATACAGACACCTACTTGTTTTGCATTAGAATTTTAGTATTTACTTGTAAAATTCTTAGGATCACTTTGTAAAAGATAAATTTCTATTTGAATATTTAATGAGGCTACTGAGCTGTCAGACATTAAGAAATAGAGTATAATATATCAAGTTTAATAAACCTAACCTAACATTAAAAACATTCAATCATTTACATTTGAATAAGTAACAATTAATAATAATGAATACAAATAGTGAATACTATTACTTACGTCTCTCACAGCAATACGCGGGGGAGAAGCGATCAAAATAGCTTAGCAAATATGTTACCTTCTCTTGACATTTATAATCTTCAAGAAACAATGAATTTAAAAGCACCAAAAAAAATTGTAAATACTAGGCGATGATCGAATGTCAATAAACGTCAAAACAAACTAGAGAATTTTACCAGTTGATCTGACAACGTTTTGAAGTTTTGCCAACCCGTTAGCTATAAATTGCTCTGGCTGTTGAGGATAAGTTGTATTTACAGTTGGTAAATTAATATTTATTCTGATAAGCAAGAAAGTAACTAAAAATGACATCATCGTGAAAATTCTATATTATATTGTTTCAATCCCTGGTTAAGAAAACCTCTTATTACACCTACCTATATTTTTATAAGACTAGGTATAACTACATACAAATTGGATCTAAAGTACGTACTTTACGCACGGTAGTAAAAAAAACTAATTGCATTGAAATCCCCATATAAAACCATTAAAAATGATGATTCTTGAATGAAATTATGATGTTCTTCTCATAACAGTATTCTTCTCCTACTCATCCTCAATTTAAATATGTTCTAATCTTATTACGAACAGTAAAATAAAGTCGTATAATTTTACAGCATGCTTATTGACTATAATCTCGCGCAAAATATATTGCGATAATAAAATGAACACGGAAGTAGTTTATATGGTAAACGAAAGTGCATCCATCCATCACTTGAAAATACAAGAGGTTTAAATTTGAATTGTAGCTCTGCATATTATACGAAATCCTATAGCCTTTAGGATGTTATCACATCTTCTGTTTTCACTTTTACACGAAATATATTCATATCTTATATTTATAGTCCAATAAACACCATATCGCAACTTGTGATCGTTCAATTAATTTATGTGAAACAATTCAAACGGCTGTTTTCCCAATTTTAATTTCCTTTTGAAAACAACAAAGGAGAGGAAGTTGATGTCCAAACGGTCGATCGATGAATTAGAATTATATTCTGCACTGTTTAACATCAAAAGTTTTATTAGAAAAGTAACTTGAGTGAATTGGTTGGTTTCTAGTACGTCCGGAGTATAGGAAAGGTTATTGACAAATGGTTTCCAATTTTAAAAATAAAAAAAAGTAACAAATTCATAATTTCTTGTCTGCTTTTAGTGGGAATCAGACCAAAATTTTTTTGTAGATTATACGCTTTGCTATTTTGACTTATACATACATATTGACTTAATACCCCCGAGGGGGTAGCGCCGCTTTGAAAAGCTCTCTAAATCCTTTTTTTGGGGTGGATCAATCCCCTTTTCTCCCTTCATTTCCTTATATTTTTTCGGCAATCTGACGCCATTTCTTCCTATCTTTTGTTTTTTCCTTCCACTGCCTTATTCCCATGCTATTGAGGTCACTTATAAATTCCTGTAACCACGTACCTTTAGGTCTTCCTCTTCTCCGCTTATCACAAGGTTTCCATTCCATCATTGCAAATATTGTTGACTTTGTACCTGCCCTCCATAAATGTCCCAACCATTTTATCCTCTGTAATTTTTTGCACTATATCTTTTCCTATTTCATGTGCCAATTCTACGTTTGTTCGTTTTTTATATTCATCTCCAACTTTTTTCATTCCTAATATCATTCTCAATATCTTACGCTCTTTTATTCTCTTCTTTTTGATTCTCAATAGCTTTGTTTCATCCTCATTTATTTAAAGACCAATTTTTTTTCCTTCTTTCACTATTTCTTCTAGCATTTCTTCCATAATTTTCCTATTTTTTGTCACTTAGCGCAACATCATCAGCGTATGCTATTAGTTGACCTCCCTTTGTTCTCAAGTTTCCTTCACTTATCTTTTTTAATACATAATCTAGGACCAAATTGAAAAGTGTCGCTGACAATGAATCACCCTGTTTGACTCCTTTGTTGTATTCAAATTTTCTTGTTGCTCCTTTCTGGGTTTTTATCTCCGCTACTGTTTTTGCGAAAGTCATTTTTATCAATTTTCTCAGCTTATCGCATACCCCCAATTCTTTTGATGACTTTATTAATTGAATTGAATCGAAAGCTTGCTGGAAGTCAATAAATAGAATTTCAAAATCAATATTGTATTGGTTAGCTTTTTCTATGATCTGCTTAAGTATAGATATGTATAGATCTTCCTTTCCTAAACCCATATTGGTATTCTCCTGCTACCCCACCTGTCTCGTGTAATCTCCTTTGTTTTGACTTATAACTAACCTCAAATTTGATGAATATAATCATCAAGATCGTATTCAGCCAAATTCGAGAAGGCTATGAAATTAATAATTACCAGCTTCTTTTTTTAACTGTGAATACTTGAGAACTTTCAAAATGCTGATGCTTTTCCATGTATTTAGGCAAATTTTTGTATTACTTAAATGAATAAAATAATAAGATTAATATTCACTTTTTCTGCAACCGTCCCGAAAATAGAACTTTCGGTATGATTTATTAAATCGAAAATGAAACTTTACACAAATCGTACCGAAAATTGCTTTTTCGGAATGTTTTGTTTTACTTTCGGAATAATTTTCAATATCTATATAGGCGGCATTAGCAATGACATTTACGGAATTTTTATTATGGCATCTCTTGTCAAAATAAATTTGTTGATAGTTCAACTGTATTTTCAATTAGGAATGGATATCGACAACGAAAGTGGCGAGGAAATAATTGTTCCACATGAAATCAGTGAAGCTTCTAGCTAACTGTTTTAATCTGTTAGTATCTATCACTATTATTTTTTAATATTTTATCTACTAACGGCTGCAGAAAAAATATTGTACGTAACGCTACCCGAAAGTGATTTTACGGGACTCGCGGGCTTCCAGGACTCGCCTACGACTCGCCCTGGAAACTGCCCACTCATCCCGTAAAATATCACTTTCTGGACTTGTTACGTAATACCATAAATAATAATTGACCGTAAATAAAAAAAGAACAAACCTGACGAGCACTGTCAGTAGGACATTGGAAAAAGACGTAAGACACATTGCCGCTGCGAAAGGTACGTCTGCATCCTATTTTGACAATGTAATTTCTCCCGATTGAAATTTTTGAAGTCAAAGATGAGGGTTAACGTTTGCCATACATTTAAACGGTTCATTATTGTGATATTTTGATAAGGATCAATCACAGACCTGCCTTTTTTCCCATCCCTTCCAGCGCAAAGTACATTAACAATAGATGACGCACACCAAAAAGGTTATTATATAAACTCTATCAGCTAGACATATAAATAGGAGATATTAGCCACAAAACCTGTATACATCAATGAATATGAAAAATGAAATAAAATGAAATTCATCATACAAATGAGGTAGTTGATTCAAAAAATTGTAAGGGTTGAACAACGAGCTCTTAATATGAGAGGCAAACCTGATTATTTTGCGTTTTTTGCAAATGGGAGAATTAAAAAGAATCCCTAGCGATATGAAAAATGAAATTTAACTCGCATAAAAAAATGTATTAAATTTCCAGAAAATAATTAACACCTTAATTAAACTTTACTTACGTACTAGAAGCAGTTAAAGAAGGAATGAAAGAGATATGTATACACAGATAGTGTAAAATTGCTATTTATCCTATAGTAACGAGATGCTCAAAATCAAACAGTAGTGATTGCTTTATTGGGGAGTGTTACAGCAAACCACCAAAATCTCTTTGAAGTTTTGGTAACAAAAGTTCGTGACCTTGGTAGACCGACGTTGACAACTAACTTTCTAAATATACTAAATAAATATACCAAATAAATATTTTGTAGATAACAAGACGATCTCATTTTTTTCTGAAGAAAAATTCTCTAATTCGCATATTTAGCCAGATATTAGCGGGAAGCCGGTTTTTTAGGGTTTAGGGGGCCATTTTCCCCCTCCATCCGTAAAATCAATAAGTTTTTTCTCGTTTAAAAACACCTGCCATGACCTACAAATTTAGCCCAAAGTGAGGTCTTCAGCGACTTTTAAGGATCTTTCGATATTTTCAGGTCTTCAGTCATAGGCGTGAGAAGACTTTTTTGTTAGGGGGGGCGGGGGAAATATCAAATCTGAATCTTTTGATGAAAAAACAATTAGCCGTGCCCGCTGAAACATTGCCGCCCTTCAATTTCTCGCAATTCCTTTCAAGAATGAAGAACCGCTTCTTCGTATCATTTAAAGAACGTTGAATTTCGAAAATTATAAAATCTTTTTAATAGACTGGTAATTTGAGAAATTGGGGGGGACCGATTAGGGTGGGCCATGATCCACCCTGTCCCCTGTAGGCACGCCTATGTCTTCAGTTACTGGATGAACCTGCTTCCATGAAACATGCGCAGCAAGATCTGTAACATACTGATACTGAGTACTGAAAAGTCAACAATAATTATGTTTGCCAAATTCACGGTGAGGAGCTAAAAGCTAATTACTTGATGGGGCAACCAAACGACGCAACGGCCACAAGATATGGCTTTAAAAATAAGTGTCAAATAACTAGACCAGGTAAAAGAGACTGGAAGAAAGATGGCTGAGGCTGAGGTAACCTGGTATACAGTCGGCTCCAAGAAAGAAGTAGGTGTAGGAGCCGGAATTCTAGGAGTGAAACAAAGGATAGCTATTCCCAAATTTCGAATCTGGTTGAAAATTCCATCACCTTAAATGTCAAAAAATTATTCAGTTTCCTTTCTAATCAAGAGTGGCAAATACATTCAATAAGTTCCGATGCATTTCTGCTTGAAAGACCTTATTATCCAGTGGCAAGATTCTACCATCTATTTTAGACCAGAGATAACATGCCCTTAGTGTTTCGACACGTTGACATAATTCAATATTTATGTAATATTCAGTATCGTGTGCGCTATTCTAAATAATATTTAATTTTAATATTATTAGTAGAGTATAGTCAGAGTATTTTTTTATATATATTATATTTTATTTATTTTTAAATAATGTCGCTTTGTCCATAACATTGTATAATTTTTCATGACACTTAAACTTATTTTTCTCTTTATACCAACCCTGTAAGTATTTCAATGAAAAACGTAACATCTGCTAAGGAATACACAATTACAATGTTGATTAAAAAACGCTACCTGCATTTATAATAAATACACACGGGTTGATTTCAATTTTATATTTTCTAGTGAATACTTTATTATCTAACCTCTTAAAATACACTTCCTCGAACATAAATCTTAAGTGTAATCTCTAGAGTCTGCAAATATTGACCCAATGTTTCCTAACCATTTCCTTTGTTTCAAGTACTCTGAATATATTTGCTTATTGTTATATTGTTAGTGTATTCTTTGATGTTCACCCACTATTAAAAAAAAAGTTATCGTTAAGCGTTAAATAAACCTATTTTCTAAGTTACTTAACAAATTATTATGTTCTTTGTGAAATATGTAGAACTAATAGTTGTATAAAGGTCTAATGAAGACACCGGTGTTTTAAAAGAAAATTTTGATTTCAAACAAATTCGAAGGCCCCGCTTGAATATTTGTTTTATTTTACTCCAATTATTTATTTTCAAATCAAATATCTGTATCTGTATCTGTATCTGTAGAGTAGGGAGGGTGAGTGTGGCTCACAGCACTTTGGCCACATATGACCTATGAACATCCTCCCGAGAAGTTGTCCTCCTAGGTCATCGTCCATCCTGTCATTCTCAGGAAGGTGGACAGGTCACTAGGAGACATCTCCTTTATATCGGCAGTGGTAGGCCAAGACTAACCGAACACACACTCTCTTATTGACGATAACTCCGGACACTCGCATAAGACATGCCTGACAGTTTCATCTTCCTGTTCACACATCCTGCATAGAGGTGTGTCCACTAGCCCCATAGTATGGAGGTGTTTCCTTAGTTGACAGTGGCCAGTCAGAAATCCTACTGTTAAACGTAACCTAACCAGCGGCTTCCCTGGTTAAAGAATCGGCAATGTGATTTCCTTTACTCCTGTCGTGCCCTTTAACCCACCTCAGGATAATATTGTTATCTGCCGAGCTGAATCTTGCTGGCACTCAAGTACTTATCTCGGTATAACACGTTGTCTGTTCAAGGCTAATAGGGCTTGTCTACTATCAGTGCAGATTGTTATGTTTTCGCCAGAAATTCCTCTTCTGGTTAGTTCTTTTGTGGCAATTGAGATACCAGCCAGTTCTGTTTGAACCACGCTGGTATTGTTTCCCATTCCCCACTTAATCTTCAGGCTTAGTGCTCTCGAGGAAACTCCACATCCTGAGCCTTCTCTTATTTTGGAACCATCTGTATATATGCGTATTGCATTTGCAGCATCTGGCTCTGTGTTCTGTTTTATTTGAATTTTGTAGGGTTTGTTAAACAAAAACCTGGGTTCAATTGCCTCGTTGGCTGCCTGCAGCAGAGGTAGCGCAGTGAGCGCTTCCTGCCATAGGCTTAACCTCAATTGGCCCACTCCTACTTCGGGGTTCACACCAGCCGTGCGCAATCGTACCATGGCCATTAACGCAACCACATTGACGTACAGGTCCAGAGGGGTCAGACCAGTAATTAGTTCCATTGCTGCGGTTGGTGTTGTTCTCATGGCTCCTGTGATGTTTAAACAAGCCAGTCGCTGTATTTGAGATAATTTTTGGATGGCCGTTGCTTGTAAAACCTTCGGTCCCCATGCAATTGCTCCATACGTTAACATGGGTCTTATTATTGCAGTGTAGATCCAGGTGACCACACGGGGTGACAGACCCCATGTGCGTCCCACTGTCCTCCGACACTGTTCACAAGCCACATATGCTCTTTTTGCTCTGCTGTGTAGATGAGAGTTCCATGTTAGTTTCCTGTCAAGGGTAATACCAAGGTATTTTACCTCTTCCGAAAAGTTTAGTTTGCTTTTGAAGTTTTCGGGAGGATTTAAACCCGAAAAACTTCTTTTCCTGCTGAAAATGACCATCTCAGTCTTTCTGAGATTCATCGACAGTGAGTGTTCCTTACACCATGTTTCAATTAATTCAAGCCAATTGAATATATAACTGAATATTCTGTGAAAACTTCAAGCCTGTGGCGAGCAAAATTGAGCCGGCTGCAGTTTTGTAGTTATTAAAAATCACGTTCGTTGTATAAGACCCCCTTAAATATTAATTTTATTTCGTTTTTTTAGCATTTTTGTTGTTATAGCAGCAGAGAAATACACCATCTGTAAAAATTACATCAATCACGGTTCATATGAACTAGCAAAGAGAGGTACTGTCGCCTGAATGGGCACCTGTAAAAGCTCAAAATAATGGAGGAAGAATGTAGATTTTGTGACATGGAAGAAGACACAGACTTACAAAGCACAGCACTTGGAAGGTTACTGGATAAAAGAGGGACCTTTACCTAAGTTATGCTTGCAGATATACTAAAATTCCTCCAGGAAATAGGACTGAAGGAGCTAATATTCTCTCAGACACTCTTCAGAAGCTGAGTAGTAAGGGGACAGAATAGATCTTTTAGGTGTCAGTGAATAAAAGAAAGGAGAAAGAAATTTATTCATCCACAAAATTTACACAAATTTTACGAACAAAAAATGTATAAAACTTATCGGACTAGTCACATTATCACATATGGCAAATTTAAATATAACATAAGCATATAGGTATGTATATATATAAAAAAAATAAAAATTTAAAAATTGATCCAATCAGAAATATCTCACAGTTGCTACAAAATTCCTAAGAAAAACTCATCAACACTGTAGAATGTTTTATCCATTAAAAATGTATAGACGTTTTGGCGGAAACATCTACTCGAAATATTGTTTTTTGAGATTGTTTTTAAAACTTTATTATAACATTTTTTTCCTATAAAAGACGGCGCATGCTTAGATACTTCTAATCTAGAGAAAGGTTGTAAATTTGATTTACCTCTAGTGTCGTGTAAGTGCATGTTTTCATTTCTCTCAAACCTGTACTTATTATCCTCAATGTACAGTATTAATTGGAAAATCAAAAGGCTAGGAAGAGTTAGGATATTTGATTTCTTGAATAGTGGTTTGCAAGTAGCTGAACATGGAATACCATACATATTTCTCAAGACTTTCTTTTGAGCTATAAATGCTCTTTCAAAATAAGATGAACAACCCCAAAATATTAATCCATATTGAAGTACCGACTGGACTAAGTCAAAGTGAATCATTCGTAGTATTCCGAATGAGACTGTTTCTCTTAGGTTCCTTATTATATAACAACATGTGCTTAATTTTGCTGATACCTGATTTATGTGTGTTTCCCACGTAAGTTTTGAATCTATGGTTATACCCAAAAATTTTGTAGTAGTATAACTTTCAATTGATTTGCCATCCACGTGTAAATAGAAGTCATAATTTGGAGTTATATTTTTTGGTAGGAAACGCATAAAATGTGTTTTTGATACATTAAGTTCAAGTCCATTATTTTTACAGTATGTAGTAAATTCAGCAGAGGCAGCATTAGTATTATCCACCAGTTGAGTGGTTTCACTGTGGGACATGATAATATTGGTATCATCAGCATATTGAACAATCTTATTTGGCTTTGAACACACCATATTTAAGTCACTCACAAAAATAAGAAAAAATATAGGCCCCAATATTGATCCCTGGGGTACACCTATATTACATTGGAGTGGTTTCGATGTTATATTATCCACTGTGACTGTTTGAGTTCTATTATTGAGATAAGAAGCGGCCCAGTTGTATGGTACTCCACGCACCCCAATACCTTGCAATTTTTGAAGTAACAGCTCTCGATCAACCGTGTCAAACGCACGACTAAGGTCATAGAAAATACCCAATACATTTAATTTATCATTCAATGCGTTGTAAATAAATTCAAGACAGTCAGAAATCGCAGTAGCTGTTGATTTATTTTTTCTGAATCCATTTTGAATGACAGGGAGTAGCTGAAATTTTTATTTATAGGTAGCAACCTGTTTCAGCACTTTATCATCAATTTCATCAACACCAGCAGCAGCTTTAGAAGCTGTCACCCCAAAATACATACACGGTTCATGAGATAGACAGTATTTTTCACCAACTTCTAAATTTTTTCTACCACTGCTTTTTTTCAATGGGCATGCCTCTGACCGTTTCTGACTATTTTACAAACAAGCCTAATGTATTTCAGAATTTCTTCATTTTCCGATGCAATCTCCAGAGATGTATTTACTCACTACACTTTTAATATAAACAAATGAAAATTTTAATCAACGGAAGTAAACTGCTCGGTTGATATTATGAAAGATGGAAACGGTAAAGTAATAAATTGTTTTCTGCACTTTTACAGATTTGTTTGCTTTATCAAAGCGTTGAAAATGTATTGTCAGATACGAATTCCAGTCTACTGGAGTCAACGTTAATCCTATCGAATACACATTGGAAAATGTATACCCAAATTGTAAAATAAAAGTAATCATCGACTAATTATAATGCATTGAATTTTAATGTTTGACTACATTCAGTTGACATGTGCATTCAACTGATTCGATCAATGTATAATGAATGACTACCTATCAACTTCCATTGCATATTTCATCACGAAATAATTGATTCTAACACGAAAGTGATGTTACTTTCGACCGAGTTAGTAGTTTCACATATATTCATTAATGTCACCAATGTATTTGCACAATATTATTTCTTTTTCCTTTCAATTACAACTAATCTAAAAACAAGATTAACGAGTTATACTTTCTAGTTCAAATCTCAAGACTGGAGAGTTTAACCCACTGGTGATTCCTCAGCTTTGTTCTCTCTTGGTTCAACTACACAACACGCATTGTGGTTGGCTTTTAGCCCTCTACACGCTGGTCCAGCAACTTTATTGCTTCGACGTTCTTGTCGTTGTGAAGCCGTTCTTCATGTTCCTTTACGAAATGTTTCACCTCATCTGCTACCATTTCCATTACCAGGTCTCAGTGTTAGTCGCTGTTTCTTATGATACACACACCAAGGAGCGTTGACAATGCCCCTCAATACCTTTGTCTGAAAAAATCTTTGTATTGTGTTAACGCCTCAGACTTTCGTGGTCATGCGGTGTCAAAATAGTATCAAGAATTTGTTATCTAGCGGAGCATCCTTTAACAGAATTAATTTTGAAAAATGAACACATATTGTGGTCCACAGCAGCTGCTTCTTGCTAGCAAATGTTCGAAATAAGTTTTGGCTAGGAAATGGCAGATCATTGGCTCGAAGAATTGTGTATGAGTATATTCGAAGTTTCAGGCACCTATAGTACAAAACCTTCTGCAACTATTATGAGTGAAATGCCTTGTGAGCGGTTAGAATCAAGGCAACCATTTGAGGTTGTTAGGGAGCGGGATTATGCGAAGCCAGTGTCAATAAGAAATGAAATTTGTCGTTTTTCTCGGTTTTTGAAATATTACTTTCGTATTCTCGTTTGTTTTGTTACTAAAGCGATCCATTTGGAGTTAGTGTCAGACCTCTCTGAAGAATCCTTTTTAATATCATTCATTCATTCAAACGTGTGGGTTGGGCTCAACACACTTGAACAACTCAATTTATTTAATTTCATTATTGAAGTAATATGGATCTACATCAAGTAAAAGCCTCATCTATTCTATTTCCTTACCCTCTTGTTCGGTTTTTCTCAACTGCCAAATTCATCGAGTGCCTAAGCTTCGTCCAAAAGCACTGATAAACATATCTTCCTTTCCTCTAGTGCTTTTCTGGTCGATCAGTAAGTCCACGCACTTGATATATTGTGTTGTGCTTTCCTCTAAACCCAAACTCATGTACCTATAGTATTTTTTCTAAATGTTTTGATATAATGTGTCAAATGTTTTGCAATAAGCAGTGTTTTATTATTTGGGAAAAATCATAACAAATCAAATAAATACACATACACAGTGAACTAGAATTAGACGTAAAATCAGAAGTTTTCTGAAAAATTCACTTCGGACAAAAAATGGCAGTGAATGAATGATTTTCCAAATTGAACAGAAACGACTTTATCACCTTATTGCCTTTTAATATCCCTCAAAAATTACAATGCAGCTAACATTTCCTGGTGGACTATCGATTAATTAATTTTTTCCAATTAAATGCCTCAACTATGTGTTTGCCACGTACGTGCTTGCCGCAGGTGCTCTATTTGGATGACAATATTAAATTTTCATATTTTCCATCAAAGGCAACATTAATTAATAGTAGTTTAATGGATAGCTTTGAATAATATCGGGTGTTGCTTTAATTTAACAAAGTGAATTCTGCAGATACGTTAAGCTGTATAGTATATAGCTGTATAAGAATGATACTTAAAAAATATTGAAAAGGTGACAATAAAAATTGAATCAATATCCTCATGAAAACCGACAACTCATAGCTAAACTAGAGAAATGATTGAGTAGCTGCTAATATTGATAACTATATAATAATAAATAATAGTAGAAATCATTTTACTTTTATTGGTAACCTAGCTCAGCCATAACCAATGTGATAATGAGAAGAATATTTGATGTATCCATATGAAAATACTTTGGTCTGCTAGC
>CAJUYI010003546.1:0-22762 GCA_910591695.1 Galerucella pusilla | reverse complement strand
CTCAACAATTGTGAATAATTTAGCTGAAGAGGTTAAATTTACTTTTGTTAGATTGATTTTCTGTTTTGATAAAAGCTTCATTTTTCAATCATCTATCACTTTTTAAAATAGGTGCTCCCAAATTAATATACAGGTAACATCTCGGCTGGTATGGGAATGCGGCGAAGAACTTAGAAGACTAGCGACTCGGAACAGTGTAACACTGGTGTGGGTCCCAGGTCACAAAGAAATCGATGGCAATGAAACAGCTGACAAACTTGTAAGAGCAGGATCGTCAACACTGGTGAACGGACCCGAACCATCTGTGGGCATCCCAAGATGCTCCACTAGGTCATGGTTAAAAGGGTGGGTAAAAGAACAATCCATAAAACTCTGGAAGAATACGCCCACGCAAACACATGGGAAGAAATTTATAAAAGAACAATCAGAAAAAGTAGCAAAAGAACTGCTCTCAATGAGCAGGAACATACTACGCATCATAACATTTGCCATAAATCCTGTAACAAAAATTAAATATTTAGGTATTATATTTGATAGTAATATGAAATGGAATGACCACATCACATACGTTGTTAAAAAACTACAAACTATTTTATACAAATTTAGATTTTTGAAGAAGTGCATACCTTCAAATTACCTGAAGACTTTATATTTTTGTTTGGTTGAAAGCCATCTAAGATACGGGATAATTGGTTGGGGGTGTGCTCTCAAATCATATATTTATCCACTAGAAGTAATACAGCGTAGATTCCTTAAAATAATTTTTAATAAATCTTCTCGATACCCATCAGATGATCTATATATAACGAAAGTGGAGTGCTAGATGTGAAACAACTATATTACTTAACAATTGCTCTAAAATATCAAGATATTAAAAATTTAATTCAGCTACCTCAACATGAACATAATACAAGACAAAAAAACTTTTTGACACTTCTTCTATGTAAAAAATATAATAATTCTTTATAACGGCAGCTAAAACGCTACCAAAACGTTGACAATAAAAATATATTGTTTAATTACCATTAGAAGCAAACCAAATACTTAATATAGCACAAGGAACTATACTTCTCGTATTTTTATTCTTTTTTTCCGAGATCTGTGCCAAATCAAAGTTAATGATAGTTTGAAAAAACTTTCTAGGTCGAAAAATAAACGAGTGTCGAGGTCGTAAGCTCTAGAAAAGAGCTCAAGCTTACCCAAATAACTGACAATTTTAGCCATTAATCTAACGTTTGCAGTCCAACTATGCAAATTTGGAATTCAGTCATTAAAAGTCCATTAAGAAGTTTCAAGGCAAAATTGCATTCATCATTAAATCGCATACATGTATCCCCTTATAGTGAAATATATAAAGATACAGTCTGAAATGACTATACGATTTTTTAATTTGTTTTACAGATAATTTCTGACGACTGTCATTGCCTAAAACACAAAATCAATTAGAAATCAATCAGAAAATTATAGTGTCATAGTAGAATTATTTTTAGTTTTAGCCTTTAGCTAAAATGTGCCACGGTGTAGAATGATTCTTTATCTATAATCACCTTTAAAATTAGGCATTCACGAACCAAAAAAAAATGTGTGAAATCATAAATATACATACAAGTTAAAAAGCGTGCGTAAATGAACAACGCTTTTTATATGGGACTTTCATTTTAACACTCTTTTTTTAGCTACGTAATTATCGAGTTGCCCGAATTCAGTCGTTTGTTGTATAAACTCTTTTGTCAGTAAATTTGACAGAAGTGTCAGACATTTTTAAAAAAAATTGTTATTTAAAAAAAAAATTTGCCAATTTAAATAATTGTCCTCATTTTACTGTAAATCTGAATTTAAATAATTAGAATTCGTTGTGTATAAATTTGTTTATAGAAAATTTATTTTCATGTTTTTCAACCCCTGCAGAGCACATTTTTTTATTTTTTCTTCATGTGGTCGTAAATAAACTTTTTTATGACATTTGTGCGTGAAGTACTTTTGTGCACTCGTTTTGAAAATGGCACTCGCGCTACTCTCGTACCTTGCATTTACGCAACTCGTGCGCAAAAGTATAACTTCACGCACTTGTACTTGTATCATAAATAACTATTTTGTTTCATCAAATACTAATTTTTCAAGACTTACATATAATCGAAAATCTTATTGTACTCGTAGGTGTCAAGGTGTAATGTTTAATTATTTTAAATAAAATTGGCCTGTTGTTTCTTGTTCTTCACCATGTTGTTTCCTGCTGTCCAGCTTTTATTTTTTTCTATTTAATTCTCTACAATCACATAACTCCATATTTTTCTTGGTCGGCCCCTGTCTTACACCTTCATTAGTTATGAATTCTTTTGATTCTCTGTTAATTGTTCTGTCGTAATGTCAATAAAAAGTATATATTCTTGCAATATTATTTTGCAATCTGACGTCAACTCCCCTTCTTTTCAAACTGCTCTATATCGTTCTTCAACGTATGCTGTCTTTTTCTAAGTCTATAAAGGCCATATAGGTATATATTTGATTTTTGTGATTTTTCTCTATCATCTGCCTAATTGCAAATATGTGATCTTGAACTCCTCTTCCTTTTTTGAAACCACTTTGTATCTCTTCCAAATATGGCTTTATTATCTTTTTCAGTATGTCGTCTAGTAACCTTTCGTACACTTTTAATAGTGTTAATCTCTGTAGTTGTAACATTATTGTCTACTGTTCTTCTTAAATTATGCTTCCTATTTCCCAATTTTTGGGTATTTTATTTTCTGTCGCTGCATTTATGAATTGAATTAATAACTAATAAAAACTTTTGCGTAAATGTCTACAACGTAATTACCCACTTTTAATTTAATACATCAATAGTTTTAATTAGATTGATATAATTTCAATGATTTTTATTGTCTCATTGTTCTATTGGAATCAATATTTCATTGAAACTGTCCTTACATCGGTGTCACGGCGAATATCGATTAGAAAAATTAATCCAAATAGTGATGAAAAAAAAATCATTGAAAAAATAATTAATTTACTTCACTTTAATACATTGTGATATTTATAATTTGTTTATGACACCGATAATGGATATATCCCACAGATAAAGGATGACATCAATTAAATAAATTAATAGGTATACTATCGATAATTGAAAATGATAAAATAAAATAAAAACAGTAAATAGTTAATTTGTAACTTTTCCGAAGGTATAAAAAAATATTAACACATCTATTTTTAGGCCAAATCGATGGTTCTTAAAATTCTCTTGATATATTCTCACTTTAAAACAGGGGCTCCCAAACTTTTTCAGTTTGCGGCGCACCTACATCTTTATTAGTTGTGTCCAACAAAGTGTTGCATATGTATAATAATGTATAAAATATGTGCTTTGCATGCAACTTGCCTACTGTATAGTAGCAAAGTGCAAGCGTTGTACAACACTATATTATTTAACACCATTGTAAATATATTGGCACTATTTACAAGACACATGAATGAAAACAACTCCAATACTGTCAAAGAGCCCTCGCGAAGATTATCGTCGAGCGACGCGTAGGTCAAATACGGGCTTCTGGAAATTCTAGAAGCTTGCTCTGCTCTCTCGGGCTCAATTAATAGCGGATGAGGCGCTGGCGTTGCCAAACGTAACTCAAACTCAAATTATACTTTATCAGGAGCGCTAGGCGGCGCCCCTGGTTTCTTCTTGCGGCGCACACTTTGGGAACCACTGCTTTAAAAGATGCTTATTGCCTTGGATGTTATAGATTCACATAAAACCTCGGGGTAGTTGAATTTCTATTGTGAAAATGTCAGTAGCTGGGACAACTCTATATAATGCAAGTCTGGGAATTTAGCTAGCTGCAGCTCCTTCGATGCTAGAACTAACAATTTTCGGTCTATTTTCTTTACTCTTATTTGTTTTCTTTCCGTTTCACTTCAGTCCATTCATCGTTAGATTCTGTTAATGGTAGATCTATAATTGCTTGACATTTTCTCTTAGTTTCCATTTTTAAAATTTCTGCAGACAGTTAATTGTGTGCTATTTCATTTTATCGTCTTAAAACTAAAATCGTTGAACTATCACATTGCTTTTAGATACGTAATCCGAAATCTACAGTCTATACACATTCTGTAGACGTTTTTATTTTTAATTTAAATGGATAGAATAACACGGTTGATTACTGTAAACGATACAATATCTATTAATTCTGACCTAATTTGAAAAGATATCATTTCTTGGTTTGTGGTTTAGATAAAATAAGACAACTTGGCTTCTTTTTTTATCACTTAATTTTTACGCTAACGAAAAACTATAAGATGTTGCTTAAAGTGATTTATGTCATTAACAATCTATTATTACAAACAGATCTATTCTTGAAACTATTTGATGACCTGATAGTTTTGCCAATTTGTACCCAATCATATTTAAATATTGCAAGTAACTCTAAAACTACTCAAAAGCAACAATAGCTCTCTGAACGAGGCAAAGGTTTTTGGGAAAACGTGGGGTCTGAAAACGTTCTAACGGTTATCAGTTCAATCATTATCTTAGGTGTGAAGTTAGGTAGAAGAAAACACTGAAACAAATGGCAAATTTGTAACTTTGTTGTTTGTTATTTTCAGACCCAAATAATTTTGTGATATTCCAAAAAGCCGCATCCTGGGAGATCACATTGTAAATATTAAAATCATGCTTAAAGATCTCCATATTTCTTCATTCTATTCTGCTGTATCTTCGTTTGATTGGTCTTCTCTTAGTTTTTTCCTCCAACCATTTGTATGCTTCTTTTGCCCCCTTCTTTCCAAAGCTAAGGTCTTCCGACAAAGCTGGTCTCCATTTTTACGTGATCCAAATATTGTGTTTCCCATTATTCTTGACACAATTTATTTTTAAAAAGAAAAACAATTTCAAATCATTATATTAATTAATATAGTCTCAATTTACAATTTAATAATCAACTTGAGAAGCATATAACGTGTTTAAAATATTTGTCTTATGCGTATTTATTAGCAACTTATTTGTATACAATGAAATTAGAATGATACAAGTTCATCAGATTCAAGGCCAGCCAATTATCGCATACAATTTATACAAAACGAGGTGATAATTATACAAACAAATATTATTTCACAAAAAATTTATTTAGAGCTCAAGTAAATAAAATCTACTTAGGTAGCGTCAAAAATGATAGTATGATCATCTACAATACTTATAGAAACGAAAAGGATGTTACTCATTAGAGATATCGTCCTAGTTAGATACTAAATGCACATGTCATGTATAAGTGCTGATGATGGCTATGAACTCTTTGATCTTAAAATTGTACCCCATGCATTTTCATGGTTGTTACTAATCGCCGATATGCACAAAAAACGTTTACTATCTGTCAATTTTAATCTGAGAATTGCATACATGACTATCCAAACCAAAAATAAGGTTTTATTATTAATAGCATTATTATTATCTATTTATTTTATTTATCTAAGCCTACGCCACTGGTTGTCTTGATTGTGGAATTGGATATGCAATAATGAGAATTAACTTTTTTTAACATGGAAAAATTAGAAAAACCACCTCGGACCCGTTTCAATGTTTATGAAAACATTTTATTTTTAACGTAAAGTAAATACACAAATATCCCTGAATTGTCGTCAACACGTGCGTGAATCGTTTCTTATTTTTTTTTGAAGGCGAAAATTTTTAATTAGAATTATTCTAATTATAAACTACACAGAGGCGAATTTCACAGAGGGACTATGAAGCATATAGAATCATTCAGAGGGCACTCCAATCTATAGCTTCTCTGGATGAGTTCTGAAAACAATCCGGGCCCACAGAAAGTAAATATGGACGTTTTGTATCAATTGTTGAAGTTTTAAATAAACATAAAGTTCAAGCAACTTATTCAAAAGTTACAAAAAGTACTTGAATGCCTACCTTAAGAATAGAGCACTTAGTTCTTGGCAGAAAACTGGAATAGGTCTAGAACAAAATCACAGGAATTATTTTCAAGCCACAAAAAAGGAAAAATAGAATTAATAAGAAAGCTTCGAATTGGAAACACTCGCCTTACACGTGGATATCTAATAGTTTCCGGAAATCCCCAATATGTCAGTATTGCTCTAATCCAGATTATCAGGTTTCCTTTCAGTTCAGTTATAAATGAATGCATTACTTCCGTGTTATTGTCTGAATAAATTTTTGTTAACTTCCGGAACTGGAGCTATGAAAACTTCGTAGGCTAGCTTGACCAGCCTGAGCATTGGAAGCCTCAATGGAACGGAAAATTGTGATCAAGATAGAGCGCTGGTGTGGTCCAGATCTAAAACTGAAAAAGGTGCAAGAGCTGGAAAAGTTTGCATCATCGACAGGTGTCTGCCAAGGAATGAAATTTTCAACTCAAATTGTCTATAAAACTCTTTATTGTAGCAAACCGCAATAGAGCAACACTTAAGAGGGTTCCGAACACAAAGGAGTATAGTCCATGAAATGGCAGGGTTCTGGCCATCAAAAGGGTATTTCAACTCCTCTCTTTTCCAGTTCATCTGCCATTTCATTTCCTTCTTTTCTAGTTTATTTGTAATTAAGAGAGAGCGGTGTGGTATGCCGACAGATCTCAAACTGAAAAGGTACAAGAGCTGGTGCATCTGTATTCCATTCCACTGATATATCTAAGCCATCGACATGTGTCTGCAAAGGAACCCTAATCGAAAGAATCGTATACTCCCTGACAATCGGGCAAAACTGACATTTTTATTCCAAATCGTCTATAAAAACTCTTAATAAAAAAAAACGTAATAGAGCAACATTTAAGAGGGTTCCGGATACAAAGGAGTACTAGGCAATGAAATGGCAGGGTTCCGGCCATCAAAAGGGTGTTTCAGCCCCTCTCTTTTCCAGTTCATCTGCCATTTCACTCCCTTCTTTTCTAGTATATTTCTGAAAGCACAGTTAGGTTTAATCACGTAGCCAGAGTAGCAATTGCTACGGGCTCCGAGCGAAAGGGGGCCTCGCATATTCAAAGCCACTCATATCTGCCTGAGCGTAATTGTTAAGGGAAACGTCTGAAACGTCATACACGTCATAAATAAAACACCTAATTTCATACTCATAGATACTAGATACCAAATAAACGTATTAAGTATTGAATTGTTTTCTTACCACTTCATACTTAAGAACCCATAGCTCAAGGGCTCTTTGAAAGAATTCACTACGGACCCCGCGCTTGCTTAATCCGGCCCTGAGTTAGTTGACGATATTGCTTTCTTCTATCAATCACGCTTGAAAGATATTAGAACCAAATTCTTATTAATTGTTAAGGTATTCTCATGATTTTATTGGTCATATGATTTGAACTGTAGGTTTATTTCACGCTATCAAAATAAATGCTTTTTCCAACTGTTAGACGTGGACGTTTTTGTATGCGTTCAACTCTTCTTTAAATCTATTCCCAACTCAAGTAAATCAATTATCTTCATACAATGCTGTATTTGGAACCACTCTGATCTTATTTTATCAAGTTTTTGTAAACGTTTTCGTTACAATAATTGAATGGTTAATTTAATAAGATTTTCTAAATGCAATTTATACCTCCGTTATCTTCATTGACTGCGTAAAAGTTTTTAGCAAATATATACAAAGATTACGCTCCATTATTCTGTATATAATCATGTTATGTAAGTTTACGGTTAATGAAGTAGAAGCGCAACGGAGATAAAAGAAATTTGTTTGGAAAGCTCGAAACAATAGGTACACAATCGACATTTTGTTCGACCAATTTGATTTAAATTCAACAATTTAATGCTCAATTTTATACGTTAAGCTAATTATTATAAAATGAAATTGGCATTTCTTTTTTTGCTATACAGGATAGTACAGCCATTTGGTAGCTGGAGAGTTTTAAAAATTAGTGATTACCAGTACGGAAAGTGACATATTTCACACAAGTCAAAATAATTTTTGACGTTTCCCACAATTTGTGAAAACCTGCTTTTTATATAAAATAAATTGGATTAGTTGGTACAGAATCGAACTTCTGACGAAGAGTACGAGCGCCGTGAGATAGGGTAAGGTAAAGTTCATTTTCCTTGTTGCACCAAATCGCAGCGACTTGTTGCTTGGACAAATCGCATGCAACTTTTTCGAGTTCCAGCGTCAACTCGCACCGTGTAAAATGGACTTAGGAGTGTCACTTCACTTTAATTTCTCACAATTTTCGAAGACTGTTGTGCCAACAAGAATGGTTTCTGTTCTTAACAACGAACCATCACATCAGTCGACATTTTCTAGTTGAAATAGAGAATTTAAACGTGGACAGATTAATCTTAGCGACGAACCAAGAGCAGGTCCACCAACAGGAAAAAGTTGAAGCTGTATGTATGTGTTCCAAAGACTACAATTCTAAAATAATGAAGAATTATTTGTGAAAAAATTGACAGAAGAACAGAAAGCAATCAGAGCCAAATAAAGTAGTAAACTTGTAAAAAATTAGCCAGAAAATAAACTTCAGTTGACTGTTTGGATGTGACATCATAAGCAATAACCGACGAAAAAGATGATGGCGTTATTTGTTTAAAAGCGGGCCATATAGCAGCAATTCCTCTGCAAGATCAAAGAACAGAGACTGCTGATTGCTACATATCGATTTGTTTGCTGGAAGTAATTGCTGAGCTTCGAAAAACCAACCCCCAACGACGAATGTTCTTCCAACAAGAAAATGCTTCCAGAATTGGTTCCAAAATATAAGACAACTCCTCGTATTTTGACCTTTTAGCTTTAATTGTGTGTCACTATGTATGTCGACAAACTGGTAAATCCTACAATGCAAAATTCGTAGTAACAATAAATGCTGTAATAACAATAATTCCATTTATTTATTCTGTGTATTTGATATTGTAAAAAAATATTGTCGATGACATTGAAATACTACGCACCAGTGTTAGCTTGTTAGACGCGGATTTTCATATTTGATTAGCGTGTTAAATGGAATAACACGTACTTTAATTTAATATCTTGGAGTAATATTATAATTTCGACACTTATTTTCAGTAATATGTGATGTTAAGTTACGCTACTTCCGATATTTTAACCAAATAATTTATCTTCGGTATGCTCCTTGTGGTGTAATAATTATTTTTGGGAAATTCAACCACATTTTTTATTTATGATAAATGATAACGGTAGCTGGAACTCCATCGCAAAGTTGAAGTAGAAATATAAAAAAATATTGTGGTTAGATTTCCCAAAAAATTGCAAAAAGAAACAATGGATTATTTACTCGAAAAATATGACCGAAAGAAATGTTTATCCAGCCTTGGGCTGCTAAGCAGAAACCAAGGTTAGCTAGACTTTCCAAGCTCATATCTCTTTAGGAAACAAACTCTCTAAAGAAATACTATCTATTGAAAAATTTGGCGTAAATAATAGTATATTATACAACATGGTGTATATACAATTTTTATCCACTACAAGCCAAATTTAAGACAAAACCTCACAAATGCACCACGAGAAATGTTTACCCCGTCGTCTGACTGACAAGTACACTGCCAGTTTTCGATATATTATGAACATACTCGTTATGTCATCAGTCATTTATGGTTGAGCGCGAATTTTAAACTAATGGCATTTTTATTCAAATAATATTATCTTGATAGGTAATTTCAGGCTGCAAATATGTTGAAGATAATCTCCTGGGTATACAAAAATATGTTTTACAGGTTTTTGTTGAACTACTATCCCTGAATTCTCAAAATATTTGAATTTGTCCATTATTGACCTAGGTTAATAATAGAAAATTATTAACCACTCACTAATATAGAAATTCAACTTCTCAGTTGGCTAGAAGAAGCAATAATTGTCAACTTCACAGCTAGTAGTGGAAAGAATCTTTCTTTTTATCCGAGTCTATGCTTTAACCTACATTCCAGATAAAAATTATCGCCGCCTATGTTTAAGAGTAAACGGGGCGTTGGCGACCGTATAAATATCGATCGCGTGACCTCGTTTTCAGTTGCCCTTTGGTCTTTTATAGGGCCGGGATCTTAAGGGCCAGGGCCAGGAATGTATTGTTAGGCGGTTCCTTTTTCCTTTCTAAAGGCATAACTGGCGAGACTTTACGGCCGACATTGAAAGTTTGCTTACCGAAATAAATATTTTCTAACTCGTTCTCAATAAAGACCAAATTCTAGTGATGAAAAGAACAAAAAAAACGTTTCTATACAAGCTCTGGGATTTACACAAATCTACCAAAGGTCAAATTTCATATATTTATCCTCAAAACTTCTGTAAAAAGTGAAATGGAGCAAGTACCTACATGAATCACTATACCAAAAGGTATCGATTGCCATTGACGATGGGTTGTAAGTGGGTGGTAATAATGTATACCATATAAACGGTGTATCTTATTTATTTATATGAATATTAATAGTCCAATTATAAACATTTGTGTGAAATGTTCTCACTGCATAATTTCTCCATCTCTAACCAAGTTTTCTGTCACTATTGAAGTACTACAGGAGATTTCTGGCTTCCTTTTAATTGTTGAAGCTCTTTGCTACATAACTTTAGTAGAATTCAATAAAGTATTGCTGGTCTGGATTCCTGGCCATTCTGGCAAGGAAGGAAACGAGAAAGCAGACTCTCTTGCAAGGGAGGGAGCTGCACGTGTTTCTATCGAACCAGAACCTACAATTGGCATCTAAATAAGTTTTGCCCAACAAACACTAAATACCTGGAGAGCAAAAAGAGCTTTATACTTTTGGCATAATGTACCATGATTGGTTCATTCAAAGACTTTTATACATCCTTCGAAGAATGTCTCCAAACAAAAGTTAGACTATAGCAGGCATGACCCACGTTGTCTAACAGGCCTTTTAACAGGACACCGTCATCTGAATCATCATATGCTGAAACTTGGACTGTCATAAGATCCGAAATAGAATAGGTGTGAGCCACAATAGAATATTGCCAGTCGCAGTGTAGGGCTTTATAGACCCACTCACCACAAACCTAAACTAACCGTTATGTCGCTTAAAAGCTAATAAAGTGGCCGAATTTCTTCTAAAGGAGAATCCAGTATACTTCTTGAAGTTCTCAAAGTTCACTTGGAATTGAAGACAGACTGGTTAATCTTTTGCTTGATATATTCTTGAATATCCAACATTCGTCCCAAACCAACAAACCAAGCGTATCAACTACAATCATATGACCGTTTTGACTATATTTTTTCTATAACCAAATCTGTTGAAAGTGAAAAAAATTTATTTCAGTTAAAAAATATCATATGTGTCCAAGAATATTTTAGAAAATAAACAATCATCTTGAACGTGTATAATATCCAAAATATTTCCGCTAGTATCTCTATAAAGGGAATATAAACATCCGTCTTTCCTTATCAGCTTAAAAGTATCCAAGCCAGTTCACTTAGATTCGGATTCAATTTTTCATTTGCTGGAGAACTCGGTGAGACAGCTGAAAAGTGAAACTTGAAGTTTTCAATTAATTCACAAACTTCCTCATACTCCGAGAGCTAGAGCTAACTTGGGATGTAAACGGCAGGATCTGATATAAATTGCATTAACGTTTTATGCACTACAAGCAAATTAAGGGTAACTAACTTCGAATATACAGGATATCTCAATACATATTTAACTCCTAAAAGCCGCTGGATATTCACAGAGACCCAGATATTTCTCTCAGTGAAAAAAAAAACCAAGCTAGAGCTAGATTTTTTTGACTGCTCAAATTTTTACATGGCTTGAATCAGATTAGAATTCAGAAAATTATTGTAAAGATTACTGTACGATAGCCTGGTGTAGTCTAATCGTAGCACTTGATGACGGCTTTTTCATCTCGTTCAATTTAGTTGTCGTTCTTTCCCACTGGTTTTCCCGTTTTTTCTTCTTCTTTTAGTGCCGAGATTGGGAACTCATGTTCGAATGAGTCCAAACCAGTACCAGTACCCAGACAGTACCTATTGGACTCATCCCCAAGGAAATGCCTACCAACCAAACCCACCTTCAACTCGCCGTTACCCCTGCCTTGGAATCACTACCCTAGCATACTTCAAGACGGGCGGCGGTTCCTCACACACTCCCTGTCATCTTCTTCCTTCTATCATTCCTACCTCTCACATGCCATGTCGAGTCCTTCTCTTTCCCGCCTAATCATGCTCTCTACTACGCCACTGATCTCCATCCATTCCTCCTCGCCCCTCAACATAATCTCCACCATATTTTCCCAATACACCGCCTCTCCCAGTTTATTTTCCAACTTCTTCCAAACTTCCTCGTTCTTCCAACATCTAAGCACATGTCCCACATCATTCTCCACTTCACATCTCTCGCACACTCCAGTTTCTCTTTTCCCAATCTTGTGGAGGTAACCCACTCTCAACCCATATCCTGTGAGCACCTGCGTCAAGAAGTAGTTCACCTTCCGGAATTTCCAGTCCACCCAATGTCTCCTGCTCCCAATCGCTCCTTTTAGCGCGCCTTCTCCGTCATCTGGAGGTAATAATTGAGCTCTTTAGACTTCCTTTTGTCGGGTTGCTGTTTACAGAATTTTTTTCAAATGATGAAAGGCTGAAAGTATGAAAGGAAACAAGTTGAGGAATTAATGGAGAGAGTAGTTTAGCTTTGTTAGGCAAGTTTTGAGTGGAACAAGACATTTTTGGGAGTTGTAGGATTTAAGAACAGACTGGGGAATTTTTATGTCAAGTAATTTTGACGTATAGGTCTGGAGAGGCACTACTTTATTTTGACCGCAAAATGTTCCTTATTTTTATCATCAAACTAGATTTTTATGCTCGATTATTAGAGAATTAAAAATGATTTTTTATTACAGATTTGTACATTGGCTATAAGAAACTCACAAGAACTGAACAAAAGTAAGTACCAACAATGCACAACCTTCTATTCATACTTTTTATAGTCCACGAAAAAACTCCATTAAATCATAATTTTGAGTAGATGTTTGGAACTTTTCATATTATTCACTTTGAAGTGTCAACAAACGAAACAAACCTGTGACATATAACGTGTTTTTTTTAAATTGTTCAAAAACCGTTAGAGTTACAGAAAAATGGTTCAAACAATAATTGTAGAGCTTTAAATTTCATATTAAAATAGTCCGCATCATTTTTTCCCTAAATGACATTCGGCCGGCTAAAAATGAGGGATGAGGGTTGAGATATTTGAAATTTTTTTTTGTAATTACTCTGGACATCGAGAACTTTCATTTCAAGGAAAATGTTTTTCAATCTGTTTAAAACAAAGTTATAACATCTATCCCTTGATTTTTTTATTGTTTTGTTTGTTTTTTTATTAATATAAATGACTGAATACATATTTTTGGTTAAATTCAGTTAATTTAACACATTTTATGTCCTCCATTTATTGTTGAAGTGATAAAATTTGAATACGATTCACAAACACAATCAACAACAAAAGCAAGTAACGTTTTAACCAAATTAAACAAACAAGATGTTGACAATTTTCACCTTAATTTATTATGATGTCATTTCAGACCAGAATAACAATTGGCATGCGGTCCGGGTGTTTTTGAAATTTATACTGCAAACCTACACGCTCACAATAACACAAAATATTTTGAGTACAATAATTAATATTGTTGTATCTATAAATTATATTCATTTTTAAGTACTAATTATAATTTTTTATCGAAATGAATTAAAAAACTGAACAGCGTCTTCTAGCTCCCTTAGGAGGAACATTTGGAGTAAATTAGATTAGATAGACACCCCCATTTATTCGAACATATTGTATCAGTATTTTTCTTTCCTTGTCCGCGAATCATTAATAAATAATGACTTAGTTCGATTTAAAATATGAAGAAATTTATTTTAATTTTAATTTTTCTTTTGAACTGTAAAAGTGAAAAGGATTTTTTCCATTATCTTTATTTAACTAGATATTAAGTTGATTCGAGAGACTACGAAAACCCATTACGATTTTTTTCTTTATTTGTCTTCTATGTATATTCCTCAAAACTAACACTATCGGCAAAATGAAAGCTCTCCTACTTCTTCCACCGTTTTGTTTTGTTTGTATCTGCATATTTTTAGAATATCCAATATTGTAAAATTGAAATATCAAACAATGTATCCAACAATTCGTTTAAATAGAAATGAAACTTCAATAAAGTTGTTATTTAATATATTTTCTGGAAAATTGTTAATTGGTCATTTTAATTCAATTCGAAACGAACAAATTTTATAATTTTAGCAATTTTTTTGAAGGAGTGTTGTTTATCCAGTTTAAGCCTTGAGAAAAAACTTTATTCTACTTGTTTTTCACATGAAAACGTCTTTCATTTGAAATGATGAAGATCTAGTCTCACTGTAATGATGCCTAAACATGTTTTATGTCATGGGCTACCGGTCTACTCTTTATTTATCCATTATTTTGGTCACAACAGTAAACATACACCCACAGGTCCTTCATCAAATCGCACTGAGTCAGCCAAATCAGCCAAATCAGCCAAACGTCTGGAATCATCTATACTCGATTTGAAATTGGTTGATAGTAATAAATCATTAAAATCCGTCAAACACGTATACAAAGTGGTCCACCTAAATTGCCAAGTTTTAAATATTATATACATTGAAAGTATAGACCCTTTTGCATTTATTAAACTGTCCATTCCTATAGATCTGATAAGGGCGTCGAATACAAAGCTTAACCCGAGGCTCGAACAATAAGCGGTAGGATTCTACCTGTGATGTTTTGCACTCATGCACGTGCTTTCGGGTGGGTTTAAGTTTATATTAAACACAATAATTATATA
Organism: Galerucella pusilla; assembly: GCA_910591695.1. Lineage (NCBI taxonomy): Eukaryota > Metazoa > Arthropoda > Insecta > Coleoptera > Chrysomelidae > Galerucella > Galerucella pusilla. Next base: position 7,983 of record CAJUYI010003546.1, on the reverse strand, counting down.
ATTTAGTGAACATTCGGATGTGTGGCATAATTTGTTACCCTTGTATTTGAATAAATATAATACTAATAACAATAAAGCAACCAATAATCAAGTAAATTTGGAAAAATGTTTCTATTTGAAATTCTATAAAATGTATAGTAAGTCATTACATTTCTTCGCTTTAAATTAATCATCATCAGAAAATGAAATATCTGAGGGGCTGTCTTCTTCCCCTAAATTGATAATAAGTGGTTCGACCGTTTTCTCCAGTAAACTATCCAATTGCCATATTTTTTCCTCCTCCTTTATTACATGCTCTATACATCCTTGCCACTTCCCCGCGTTGACTTCTTGAAGCGCTTCTTCAAAGAGTTTTTGAACATCACTCATTTTATAAGTGGTATTTTTTCTAGCCACATAACCTTTCACATGAGCCCATACCAGTTCGATCGGATTTAATTCGCAATGGAAGGGGGGGAGCCGAAGCACTATTATATTTTGTTTTTTGGCCATTTCGTCAACAACATATTTTTGAAACCGATGTTTATGGGTGTTTACAAAATTGATAGCAACTCCTTTTTAACCATATTGTCCTCAAATTGTATTTGTTTCTCCAGCACAATAATCTTTTCACTAATGCTTAGCGCTGATTTCGCAGCTCGCTTAACTGGAATAAATCCTGAAAGACTCTCCATTTTCAAAAATTACCCAAATGTGTAGAACTGTCAACGAAAGTTCGATTACTACCTGGAACAAGTCAAAAGTATAAAAAGCGACGTTAGGGCACGGCTGGTGTAAACCTTCGAAGCACTAAGCATAAGTATTAAGTAGGGAATGGGAAACAATACCAGCGTGGTTCAAACAGAACTGGCTGGTATCTCAATTGCCACAAAAGAACTAATCAGAAAAGGAATTTCTGGCAAAAACATAACAATCTGCACTGATAGTAGACAAGCCCTATTAGCCTTGGACAGACATGTTTCCCAAGTGCTGTGAGCTTACACTCACCCTCCCTACTTTACAGATACAGAGAGGGAGTGAGTTTTTGATAGGATTAGAGATTAAGATTGAAACGTGATTAGCATTGTATTCTAAGTTAAAGTAGGATAAATAGGGAAAGTTAAGATAGTAAAAAAGGAGAAACAATATTATTGTGTATTATTTTGAATTGTCTAGGTATTACAGCATATATTTAATAAACAAAAATACTTTTAAATTTCCTTTCCTGCCAAAAACAGAGTTACATAAATTTCCCCGCGAGCTCTATGTGTTTATTAAAGAAAGTAACGCTAAACACAAAACTGACTCATCTGAAAGCACTGCCAAAATATGCTTTTTACGCACCGATTCATTTCCAAGCGTCCCACGATGTTTTTTTTTTGTAAAAGGAACAATTCGACTCTCGGTAATATTTGGCCGGTAACGAATTCCAAAATTTCGTAATCTCGATATAGACAGAGCGACTCATCTTTCGTTCGTCACTCGCAAGTTATTTTTGTATTTTTGTTTACTCGAAAATGTAATGGAATGATGCATACAATTTTCGCTAATTATTACGAACTTCCATAAGTGTCGTCATATATTTGTGACAAGATACAACGTAGAATATGTACGCCAATTTATTTATTGTTATACTCCAATTTTAGATATTTATTTATTTTTTTATTTAACGACGATACGAGTGCAACTTTAAGTAGCGAAATATGTTAGTTAACCTTACAATCTGCCATCTGCGAAGATGTCACATTAACATTAAAATATGAATAAAATAACGACGTTACTGGAAATCGGACCGATCTTGCTCGATCATCTTCGAATATTCGGGAAGCTATGCCAACGTGGTTAGGTCAACCAGCACGGCAGAGTTAGTATGCATTATTTCTAAAGCCTTTTTAAAGGTGCTTCTAATATTTTTAGTGCAATATGTAGCTGCAACACAGTGGCTGGCAACATTGTCAGCAATAACAGCCAGACTAGATAATACACATTACATTGATTCAAAAGTTTTGCATCACCCTAAACCTCCGAAAAAAAAATTTGTTCATTATAAATGGATCAGAGATTAATCAAATAATTAGTTTCAATGAAAAAAAACGTGTATATTTGTCAAAAAATTTTTATTATCCAATAATAAACTTTCTTTAAACATAAAAAGTATTCTTAGAAATTAAATAAATTAAATACAAATTGATTCTTTTTAAAGAAAAGGTTAAGTGAGAACCTGCATGAGAACTTTTAATAAAAAGTATTTCCACCTCTAGAATTTATGCAAGCTTGAAGTCGCCTGCCCATGCTATTTACCAAATTATTGATATTCTGTTAAGGAATATTTTGCCATTCTTCTTGGACGGTATGAACATAAGCTCTTGAACACTCCAGGATGGATTTCTGCGTGCTGCCACTGCCCTGGCAAGCATGTTCTATGGGATTCATGTCAGGAGATAGGGCAGGCCAGTTCAAACGATTGATCCCTTCAGTTTCAAGATACTCATTTACAGCTCTGGTCCGATGAGGTCGGGCGTTATCGTCCATAAAAACGAAGGTATTGCCAACAGCTGTGCGCCATAGTCTCACGTGAGGATGTAGAATCTCTCTGAGATACCTATCACCAGTCATCGTTCCCTCCACATGAATTAATTCTGTGCGATCATTTAACATGGTACCAGCCCAAAACATAGCACTTCCTCCTCTGAAGGGCGGCACGGGGCGAGCATGGGCAAGCTGAGCAACTCTCGTTGGATCCCGCCACACACGTATTCGATGGCTATCTTGTACCAAACAAATCCTTGTCTCGTCGGAAAAAAAACACCGAATTCCAAAATTCTTCAGGCAACGCCGTGTGTTCTTGAACCCAATGTAGTCGGCGAACTCTGTGCTCAGGTTGTAGTCTGGGCACTCTTATTGGTCGGCGACACCTCAAACCTGTCGCAAGTATTCGTCTTCGTAATGTCGAGATCGATACTTGAACTCCCAACGCATGTCTCATATCTCTTTGGAGTGCTGGTATTGCCATCATCGGGTTTCTTCGGATAGTTAAGTGGATATAGCGGATCTGCCGCTGATTAGTAACACGACTTCTACCGCTTCTAGGTCTATCACGAAGAGAATTGGTCTGGAGATACCGGATCCATACACGAGACACATCACTTTGCCAAACGCCAACTCTGTTTGCCACGAACCTTTGAGAATGACCTTCTTCAACTAGAGCCACTATTCTTGCACGGTCAATCTCACTTATGACTTGACGATTCATGTTTGCACTTAAAATCGTAAAAATCAAATGCCTTGAATGTTAAAATGATCGCACTAAAAATGTTATCTTACAAAAAAACTGTGAACATCTGTATATTGCAAAAAATATGGAACATATTGAAATGGTAAACATTGATAAACAAGCCAACAAAAAAATTGTTAGCGCAAATAAATTCCTTCATATCCGAAGAAGGTGATGCAAAACTTTTGAATCTATGTGTATATTGACAATATTTTCAGTGTGTCCCGGCCATATAGCTACACATGTTTTCTGTTGCCTATGCATTTAATTGGTTGCAGCAAGAGTTGCCGGACGATCGCTTGGCCAGCGAAAATACTCTGCAATTTTACTTTGTTTTGGTGTTGGTTTGTTGTTGTTGTTATGAAAATTTTGGAGGTTATGGTAGTTAAAATGACTAATACTTGGTCGAAAGGAAAGATTATTGAGTTTATTGATGAAATGCATTTACATCCTGAGTTATAAAATGTGGAAACCGGAATTTATAAAGACAGAAATGCTAAAAATTTGAGAACGTATGCAAAGAATGAGGTGAAAAAGAAGAAAACCGGTAGAGCTGGCGGTAAACTAGTGAAATGGTAGATTTAACTTGTTATCAAGACTTATTTCTAAACTTAGGTAATCTAAAGTTTCACGCCTAAGGTCGAATCCACAATCTACCCTTCTTTTTCTTCAACTTTGTGTTTAAAACAATATAAGTCGCTGCGACGCGAATGATTTCGTCAGCCATTCTTGCACGATTGTGTAGCCCGTCTACGAAACAAATTATTTTCATTAATGGGCCATAGTGTTGCAAACAATATTGCCGAGATATATATGCTACAATTGAAATGTTGTCATGCTGGCTTGCCAATATTGCAGCCACATATTGCATTAAAAAATTGGCCGTTTAAAAGGTGTTCAAGTGAAATACTCTGGGATATAAATAACGAACGAACATCGAATTTGCTAAAAAAATTCTCGGCTTGATTCCAAGCTTTTCTTAGGTCCAAATGTACGAACCCCATAACAGTAATTCACTTTATTCTCTCCTGATCTTTATCCAAACTATTTTCAACATTCCATCTCTATTATAGCATAGTTGGTCCATCTTTTTTCACTTCTGTCATGCATTTTAAAAGAAAAAAAAAGGATAAGGGTCCCTATGCGCACAATGTATAGTACATATAATACAGTATTGTAGACTTTATCTCGATGCTTGTGGTGTTGTCTGATGATTTCATAAGGGCTTGCTGTTAAATTTTTGAATAAGGTCGCTATTTGTTCACTTAGTCGACAATGGTTTGTTAACCCGATGCGTAGTTGACTCAGGTCGTCTACGTGTATTCCCACTTCAACTACTCTAAAGTGAATTTAGTTAGTAAATACTGTACGAGTACAGATTGTGATGGGAAATGTCTGTCCCGTAACAAAGAAAATGAAAAATATATTACCTGTATAATATACACTCGGGGTGCTTGAATTTTTCACTGGTTCAAATGTCAGTTGATGATATTTAATATCATCATCATCAAGCCTTTAAATCTAATAGATTGTGGCTAACGCTAATGTGCTTTTAAATCCATTTATTAGGGTGGATTACTCCCTTTTCACTCCTTATTGTTACAATTTCTTGTATGTCCTGGATTCAGAAGTTATTTTCTTCCATTCTGCTCTATTTCTGCATTTATCTCTCCACTCTTTGATTCCCATCGTTTTTATATCCTCTTCTATCTGATTCTATCGGCCATAGAGGAGTCCATTGTGTTATTCTTCTTATCATTTCTCCAGGCTTTCGTCTCATAATATGTCCTGCCCATTTTATAGGCCTTGTGCTGTTATATATTATTGTCTCATTGCTTAACTCGCTTTCTATATTTATTTGTTAGTTTTAAGTCTCCTTTCCCCAGTTCTTGTTATGTTCGGCCCCAGTATCGTTCGAAGAATCTTTCTTTCTATGTTAGTTGGAATGGAATAGTGGGAATATTTTGTAAACACATTTTATCGAGATTTATAACCAGACAAATAACAGATTTGTTCCAGCTGGCATTTATGAACAGTTATGGAATCGTATAGAGTACGGTATAGTGCGCAAACTGGAATAGGCACATCAGCTACCTACAGTTTTTGTACTGTCCCATGAAAGATACTGTAATCAGTTGGAGCGCAAAAGAAATAGAGCACTTGCGCGAACAATACCTTGATATGCTCTATCGCCAGCTGAAGCAAACCTAGTATTATGATATCTCATAGACCAGAATGAATATATGTTAATTGAAAAAAATCTGTAGTGGCTAAACTGGATGGGGTACTGAAAATTGTCCGTTGCCAAAAATATATGACATGCTAACTTCTTTATCTTGTGCCGGATCTCGCAAAAAATGGCTCAGATTTTGACGTTGCAAAGGTGTCGATCAATTATAGAAATAATCCCGAAAATCTAAACACTGTTTTCGTTCACCATATTACAATGCCACAATCAATATTTGATAAATCCTGTTTCTACAATACACCATAATATATTTTTAATTATTCTGTTAACGAAATTAAATCCTCTTTTATTATAATCGGAATTTTATCGACGCCATGTGTTTTTTTTTTTTGGTTCCATTTAATTTCTTTTATCAAATGGTATTTCCATCTGTAGGTTTAAATATCATTTAATAAACTAGTCCTATATAGATTCTGGAAAAAATTAAACATGATACCGTACAACAATGGTTTATTGATTAATATAAAAATGTCCTTGCTCACGACTCTTCCTGAAACCACTTATAAAAGGGTTCATAAAATAAAACTGAGTCTGTTATGTTATTACGTATTTAATTATAAGTTTGTTGTATGTTCTATTGCCAAGTAATTTTTAAATGGAAGAAGACAGCTTTTGTACACCATAATTACACATAAAATTTATAGTGGAGTGTAGTGTCACTTGAACTTACACTCTATTATCGAAAAAAATTTAATGAAAGCCATTATTTGGTATACAGACCACAACATTAAAAGCTCACACCCAACAAGGAAAAAAATAATATGCTGACAGATATTGACTAACCCTATAATTATCATCGTTTATTACATTCACATACTTGCAGCATAAATATTCAAATTAAATTTCATTGAATTTACAAATTGTGTTATCATTTCGTGATCCAGTATGGGAATGTATTCACACACCTCTTGCAGATATTAGATATGTAATTAATTAAAAAGGACACTTGTAGAACGGTTTCAGTTTATCTGCGCCACATCAGTACAAGGTAGATATCATCCGTCCAGAAGCTCATAGAGCATAATTCTGTTTATGTATATTGTTGACAATAATTATTATATAAACTGCTGTAAACTATGGAAATGGTCTTCAATTTAATTAGGTAATGTAAAAAGATTTTTGAAATATTCATATGAAGAAAAGATAAAATTAAAAGCAACTAGATATGACCTTTGAAAAAACTGGTGGTAGAGGAAAAAGTTATACACGTACATTTAGTAGAGATATTTATTCAAAAAACTAATGGATTTGTGGATGTCACAAAAATATGCATTCTATTATTTTCCATGCTCACTTTTTGGTGGCGATAAAGCTTGGTCGGAAAAAGGAATCTTGGATCTAGAGCATTTGAGTTTGAAAATAAAAAGACCCGAAAATTCTAAAAGCTGTCTTCATAAAATTGCACTATATAGAATTTGCTTTACTAGGGTCAACTAATATTATGGTTCAATTGGTTAAATACACAGAAACATAATGAAAACGAAGCGAAGTAGTGCTTATTATTTTTCTTGTGTGGCAATTGACCAATATTTCAACACAGAATGTGGAGAAAGGACAACAAAATCGATGGGAGAAGGTAAACTTCAACTATAAAACTTTTTACCACGACCCGCCGCTGCCTGTAAACAAATCTACTTTGGTAACTTATTTTTTTTTTGTAAACGAATTCCCTAATACGTATGTTTGAGAAATTAATTTCGTTGTTATGCAGTTTTCAAGTTTGTATTATCGATACGATAGTCAATATGTCAAGGATAAAATTATATTGATCTTTACATAATCTATTGTGTCCTAAATTATTATAATACTGAATTAAATGCTTTGGTTTGAAATATAAAATGAATTTGGTAGATATAGGAAAGATTAGTACTTTCTTTGCACTGGTGAGCATTTATTGAAAAAATACTAATACTTCGACGTCCTAAAGATACATCATTATCATCTCTAATCTATTTTGCGTAAATTTTTTGAAATCCGCTTATCTGTATCTACGCCTATGTTTATTAAACAGATTATATAGTTACGTCAACCTATAATATACGGCGACTTCCTCCAATTATCCAAACATCCAATATTAAGTGCGTGTTTATAACATATTTAGCTGTAAATATTAGGAACATTTGCAGTCCTGTTTGCATAAGAACTCGGTATACCTTCAATAAACTTTGGATAGTTTCATTTAACTGTATAAACTTATATTGCTTTCTGTTACAATAACAATATGAAGGTGAGGTTGTTTTAAGACGTATTTTATAAATCTTTTTCTACTCCTATACTTTAAGTTGTTAATTAAATGCCAATTTTCAGTTTCTTAATGATACTCATTATAACACTGGTTTTCATTAAAAAATTGACCAATAGAAATCTAGATTTTCAAATACCCAAGTAGGCAGAACCAATATTTTCTGTAGAATGTTTGACAGTGTTTTATGTGTTCTAAATCTTGATGGAGTACCACTGCCGGTGGTTGAACAGGTGAAGT
>CAJUYI010003545.1:0-22769 GCA_910591695.1 Galerucella pusilla | reverse complement strand
TTCGGTGCGGAAAAGTGCCATAGCGTGTACTTTTCGCATTACTTTTACAACGGTTATCAAAAGAATTGAGAAAAGGCTTGCTTTGCGTATAAAAATTTGTGTGGAAAAGCGTGTTTTGCATAGTGGTTGTAGGAAAAATATTTTATTTCTCAACATCTTCTCTACACACTTAGTCCAGCGAGTTTCCAATTCATTGAAACCATTCAAAAATAACCTCCCGGAAGTTTATCAAAATACGCGTTTGTCTCAATCACCTCTTTATTTGTCTGGAATCGCTCTCCACCAAGCCATTATTCCAAGTGAAAAAGTGATCGGAGGGAGCCAGATGGGGTGAGTAGGGCAGATGGAGCAATAAATCGTAACACAGTTCGGCTAATTTTTTTGCAAAAATAGCGGACGAAGGAGCAGAAGCATTATCGTTATGAAACAAAACTAATTTCTTTAACAAATGCGGTCGGTTTTTCTTAAGGTCGGCATCGAAACGTGTCCGCGAATCAACATATTGGGTAGGCATTTCACGAAATTGCCTGAAATAGTGTAGTCGGGAAAGAAAAATACATTATCAACGCCCTTTCCTCAGCTTTTCGTGAAATATCTAGGACATTCATAAAAAGCCCCAATTCGCCTCAAGCGTACAAAATCACATACAACCTTCCGTTCATATTTGCCGGAGTATCATTAAAATATGTTCACATAGAAAGTTGGGAAAATCATAAGAAGTGAATTTGTGTGAATATTCTCCCAAATATGCGTGGAAGGGCCTCGTTTATTGGAGGACTGGTCTGACAAACATCTCGAGATTCAAATTAACAAAATGTTGTTATCGATTTGAAATTCATCCAGCACTCCATTTATCCCACTGTTTACTTTGGTATGGGAGGTTTGGTGAATAATAATATTAATACTTATTTTTTCCACAGCCACATGTATATTATCGATTTCTTACACAGATTACAGAATGGAAATGTAGGCCATATCGGTTAACTGAACGGATGTGATTTCAAATACATCCTAGAACGTAGATGAAATCCATTAATCAGCATTCGCGTTCAGTATTCGTCACTCATCTTTTTTTTCAAATTCGAAGAAACGTCGATATTACTGGTCAAAAAAAGTCTCTCCTAGAAGCACTGGATCAAGATCAAGCATGCCAGACTCTCACGCGGTAGACCAGAGCTCAAATCCCCGTGAGGATATTTTTTTTTAATTTCAATTTTATTCCTAAATAATTATTGTGCTCGATATTGATAACAACAACAGGTAGAAATATTCAGTAGAATATTCATTATCATAGATAATGGTACGGTACGGTAAATATACATATAATAGCATCACAGATTTAAAAAAGGAAACCGTAAAATATACAAATTGTACATTGAGGAATGAGGAACTGTACATTATACACAAAAAATCAGTAAGAATATTAAATTGAATTGGCAAAATTTCAAATGAAATTGTAGAAAATTTTTCATTTGAAGTTATATTCTAGTTTAATGGAATGTTTCTCCCTAAGTGCTCACTCCGCTATCTGACTATCATGTACAATGTCTGTCTTTGCACCTCTCTTACATACTCTCTCAGCCCATAGATATGATTAGGAACGCACTACTTATGTCATCAGTAATTTTCGGTTGTTATGAAATCAAACAATTTTATTTTGTTAAGTCTACATTGTAATTAAACATAAAGTGACGCGTTTCGCTAACACAGTAGCTTTTTATTGAGAGTTTGTTTAAATCAAAATTATTTTCATTTCAACGGAAAGGTTTATAGCAGTAAAGAGGGTTTGATTATGGGCAACCCTCTCAGTCCCCTATTATCAGAAATTTTCATGGATAACATAGAAAAGATAATTCATAAACACCCCCTTAGTAAAAAATTTGTTCACTGGCACCGATATGTAGATGACATTTTAGCTTGCTTCACTGGTACTACGAGACAATTAGATAACTTCATTACTCACATTAACTCAATACATAAAAATATCAAATTCACAGTAGAAATTGAACAGAATAATAATAATAATAATAATAATAATGTTTATTCAGTAATAATAGAATAGTTATTTATGATATGAGTGTTAAAAGTGAGGTTTTATTTTGTGAGTGAAAACGTTTGTGAAATGAGCGGAGCGAATTGAACAATTTCACGAACAAAATAAAATCACTTTTAACACAAATAACATACAATGTTTTTTGTACAACTTCCCTATTTTGATAATGAAACGAGCGAATTTGCAATGACAATAAATTCAAAATGACTTTTAGTATTCAAATAATCAAAAGATTGCTGTGAATGGCAGACGTTTACATAGCAGCGTGCTAAAAATATTTTTAACACTAGTGTTAAAAGTATTTTTAACACGCTGCTATGTAAACAATCGTTTTTAACATTGTTTGCTAGCATTAAAAGTGTCACTTTTAATGACAGTTGTACAAAAAGTTTTTTTTTACAATGCATACCAATATTTTATGAATAAACAGAAATAATCACAGAAGCTGATGTAGATACAGCTTGTGCGTGATAGGCAATTTAATTCTATATGAGGTTTATACAATATAAAATAAGATACAGAAGAGATACAACTGAATAAGACATAGTATAAGAGTAATGTGTATGAGTATGAGTGATAAGTAGTATAGGGATAATAATATAATAATATAGGTACATCGTTATAGGATTATCTATATAAATATGATTCAAATTGAAAGTATACTTACAAAACAGAACACTCTGCTTGTGTGTGAGAATGCATATAGGTGAATCAGTAATTATGTACTATGTACGAGATATTTAAAGATTGAATATATACAAAATAAAATATGTAAAAAGTATAAAAAATATAAAATATATAAGTATAAAAAATGTAAAATATTTCAAGTAACATGGTATAACACAATATGAAAAGACAAAAAATACATTAGAGTATATAACTGTCACCGGATAAAACTCAAGAATTGAAAGAATTTGGAATAGCGGAAAAGTTATGTAGTTTGAGATGATTATGACTAGAGGTGAGCTCTAACTCCTTTGACCGACTGACTTGTGCATGACTGGTATTTGAATACTTTTTTTGTGGCGGGTATTATGGTTATGGCTGTGGGTCATCAATTTATTTTTGTGTTTATATTGAACCGTAGTTATATTTATGAAAAATAGTTGCCTTGGGTCGAATATTGCTGTTTCCGAGTAGAGGAGGTTGCTAGAATAGTCGTATGATTTTTGTGGAATACATCTCAAAAAGCGTCTTTGGATGACTTCAAGAGAATGCAAATGTGTTTTAGAGACTCCTCCCTAACCGATTATGCCGTAGTTCAAGTGTGTTTCTACCAAACTTTTGTACAAAACTATTTTTTGGTTATGGTTGAGTATGCCTATTATCTTTTTGAATTTGTATAGAATGCAACGCAATTTTTTCACAAGATGTAGTACATGTTGGTCCCATCTTATCCAGAATTATGCCGAGGTATTTTATCTTGTTGACAGGTCTTATGAATGAGTCCATAAACTTCCTAGATCGTACAATTTCAAATATAAATAGTAGACATGACTTTTCTATATTTCACAAACCATCACATACAGACATTACAATTCATAATAGTTCAGTCCACCCAATCAGTCATAAATTAGCAGCTTTCAATAGTATGATACATAGACTTTTAACAGTTCCATTGAATATTGACAATTACAATAAAGAACTAAATATAATAAAGCGAACAGCGGTTAATAATAATTACGATCCAAATTTAATTGACAACATCATAGATACGAAAACATACTCTAGAACAAGTATTTCCTTCTGATAAAAACAAAAATAACCAATTTAAAAGCTTAACTTACTTTGGAATATCATCCTCAAAAATAAAATCATTTTTAGAAACTTTAGACTTGAATATTTGCTTCAAAACTGACAACAATTTATCCAAATTCATTAAAAACAACAAATCCAAATCTTCAAAACTAAATAAATCAGGAGTTTATAAATTAAAATATGGTAATGACGACTGTGATAAAATTTATATAGGTAGAACTTTTAGGAATTTTAAAACTAGAATTTCAGAACACAAACGTAGTTATGACAATCAAAAATTAGATTCCAACTATTCAAATCATTTATTAGCAAACCAACACTCTTTCGATTCAAATTTTGAGATTTTGCATATAGAAACTAAATCCTTCAAATTAAATCTTTTAGAAGCCCTAGAGATAAATAAAAACAAATATTCAGATAATCTTCTTAACGACCAACTTGATATTAACAACTCTCCATTATTAAACCTTTTTAACTAGAAAGATTCCTGTAGGATGGTTGTGAATGAGTTTCCAGGTAAACTTGTTAAATTCTTTAGTTAATTCCATATTTACACAAATTCTTTTCATTTCCTTGTAAATAGATTATAGTTTTATTGTTAAATTTCCGTATAATTTAGTAGGCAATGTATAAATAGAAAGTTTCTATTATACCTCCAACGTTTGAAAAAGCTACTGTGTTAGCGAAACGCGTCATTTTATGTTTAATTACAATGTAGATTTTACAAAATAAAATTGTTTGATTTCATAACTTACTATGGATCTACATCAAGTAAAAGCCTCATCTATTCAATTTTTGATTGAGTAGGTACCAATTTTAAGATGATGGCATTTTCATCCAAATAATCTTATCTTGTTGGGTGATTTTGACTGGAAAATTTGTAAAAGACAATCTCCTAGATATACAAAATTATATTGTACAAGTTTTTGTTGAACTACTATCCCTGGATTACCAAAACATTCTAATTTGTCTATTATTGACCTGGGATGATTATTTTTTATTAACCGCTAATAGGGAAATGCAGCTCCTCAGCTAGCTAGGAAACGCAATAACTGTCAACTCTACTGCTAGTAGTGAAAAAATAAACTTCAGCATCCCAAGACCATCGGATGCACGAGCAAGCGTAGTGAAACGAGGACCTGAAGTTGATTCTTAACACCCTATCACTTTGTAGATGTTCACTCAAGACCTCATGAATGTAGTATTTCTGGAATCAGCTAATGAGGGAAATTAACAAAATAAAATGGGAGATGTATATGCTCAAAACTCAAAACACATATGACCCACGCCGTATATGGATACAAAAATAAATAATAGTCCGATGGCTTCATACATTATTGTTACCAATTGCTCAACTCAAGATCATCAAGCTATATTTCGTTAAGTTCAACTAATGAGTCAGTCGACCATTTGTTTTTGAGATCTATCATTTTTTATTTGTATTTTTCGATCTATTTTTGTTTCACTTCAATGACATCCATTCCTTCTTCTCGATTGTGCATTATTAAAACTCACCTTAGAACCAAACATAACATTTTTTTTATTAAGAATACTCTCAATTGGCGTGAACAGTTATTGTTTGTTACATTGACATTTCGAGACGGAAGATTCCCCAGAGTTCCCGATTGTTATGTTGGTCAGCGAACACAAAAATACAATAGAAGGATAAAGTGAACACAACGGAAATCGATCACCAGGATATCTCCGATAATAAAGAAAGTACGGAACTACACCAGTCACAAATGAAAAATAAATTTATTGTTCCATTTTCCGCTTCAAGGTCTAGTGGCAGAAATTGGACATCTTAAAGAAGTGAATTGAGTTTTATGAAACATGTTATCACATCATCAATGAACTCGCACGGTAGAATCTGTTTATGAAAGTTAATAAAACTTGAAGTGCCACTTTAACAACCATAAAATCTACCCTCAGTACAAGTACGTAGGAAGATACTCTTAGATTGTTTATAACAAATACTGAAAGAATGTTTTTATGTATTTGGTGCTATTATTCGTCCAGAAAGGAGGAAGCAGTATTTCATGCCAGATAAATTTCGCGAGCAGACCAATGTGTCATGTAGAAAAAAATATCTTCTGAGATATTATGAGACTGTCAGTGTTTTGTAGTAAAAAATAATTCCATAGATTCAACTCCGGATGTGTTGATATATACATCGGCCAGATGAATTATTATTTCTTGAAGTCTCAGGAGTGGAATAATTAACTGTGATTGAGTTATGTAAGGAATATAATCACTCATAATTTAATGAAACCCAGTAAAACATTTACAATGGAAGTGAATGGAATCACCCCACCATGTATTGCACTTAGTACCAGGTTATTGGTTATAAATTATGTAACACCGCTCCCAGTAGGGAGTAGAGTACAATAAGCCAACAGGCTGCAGTGCTCCCGGCATCAGCACGGCTCCCAAACACACACACAAAAAAATGTAACACCGGTTCAATTCCATATATTTAATGAAACTTGAAATACAAAATTCACATTTGAAAGCAACACCCAGTATATGGGTCCATATTCAAAATCTTTCATACCAGACGGTACATACTTCTGGCATCCTATTGCCTAAATTTTTCTGCCAAACAGCGAACGGCAGCTCTTCGTCTGGCGGCAATGGGTCGTGGTTCAAATGATACAAATTTGATAGTTACAATGCCTTGAGCGCCAATAAATTTTTGTTGACATGGAATTCAGAAACCATTGAATTATTTGAAACAGAGTATTATGAAATAATAGTCAGAAACCCCAATGATGTTTTATTGTTCAAATTGAGCAATGGTGATGAATATGTACAAATAAATTCAGTCATATTATAATGTCCAAAAGAAAATGTCCAAATGTGATTTCTGGGACGATATCCCCAGTTATATACATGAAAATATTAACATAAAATGGTAAACTTGAAATACCTATTTATCCAGGGGTTTCTCAGATAATCTGCCTCCAGATCGTTTTTCGATGGTGGTAATTTTTGTATGTAGATATTTAACGGTGAACAGTAACATTACTGATGGTATGAATATTCAAATTCCAGACAGCTAGACATCTAGGTGTTGGACCATATTAAGGTAGGGTACAGCACAACTTCAATATAGTTGAGAGAACCACTTCAGCATTATTGTGTTGAAAGACTGAATTGTTTGAATTCCAAATTTTGTTATAGATATATATATATATATATATATATAGATATATATATCTATATATATATATATATATATATATACTGTTGCAGGCTATTGTGAACTCCGTTATACCTGTAGTCTAATTTGGGCTCCTAGCGTATATTTGATGTATACCACTATACAACTTGACGTCGTAGTGGGATCCGGTATATGTAACGGCTACGGTAGGCTCCGTTGGTGTATATTTGCATACTTCAAAGCAAAGTAGGCTCCGCATATGAAGCATTTCAGGCAATACGAACTCCTTGCGGCGTTGCCACTATCCGCCAGTTGATAAATACAACAAAAACCAAAATTGCCTGTTAGGTATTGACAATGTATAAAACGATTGCGATAGGCCTTTTCTGTCAAAAATTATAATCCGAGACTGCATTTGTGAGTTTGAAACAACACAAACAAGAAATGTTTGTCATATTAAAGATAAATAGTTTTATATATCATGATTGGAAGAGTAATGATACCTATAAATTAGCATATTAGCATATCATAATATAAAGACCCACTGACAAAAATAAGCTCGATAGTCGAACTAGTATATGTTTATGGAAAAATATATTCACATAATTGATGGATGCATTCATGCGCCACTAATTATTTCAGTATTGATAGTTCCGAAGAAGGACCTTGCACTTTTCTATGAAAAGTGACGACTGCATGGTAAATTTGTTGTACTCGACCTAGTTAGTAAAATTCTTAATACGTCCAAGTGTCCAACTCAATTCTAAGACTAGTAAATTGATTTGACATTTGGCAGGTTGTTTTTAATTGTAAAAGGCATATTTTAATGAAAAAACATGTTTTGATTCTTGATCGAGTGGTGTACATCTGGAGTCATATGTCACCTTTCTTTTCCCATTTTTTACGCCACTGGCATTTGAAGCTATTTTTATTTCATTTTGTATTCCTCAATTTTTTCATGAAGTATGCAAGATCACTAAGGAAATAAGAGGAAAAATGTTCCTTGTATTTTACCAGTTACTGACTAACTAACTAACTAATCTTACCTATATCATTTTGTCCAATTCTACGAGGGGTATCTACATGCAAACGTTGTAAGTGTCATTTGAAGCCACCCTGTTTAATTTTTTCGATTTTTTTGGCAAAAATTCAACCTGTAGTGAATATGTTATGGAAATATGTGTGTTCTCGGTCTGTTCAGGGTAATCTGCAAAGCAACTTGAATGATATTGATAAAACTTGATAGGCACATAGAACAGACCATCAAGGACATGTTTTCGTTTTATTATAACAGTTGAAAACGGGTCCTGAGGAAGGTATTTTAGTTTCGTAAACCATTTTTTTTTAATAACAATGATGTTTCAAACACTTCGTAGGTTGAGTTTTAGATTTTCCGAAAAATATACTATTATTTTTCAATTAGTTGTTTTGCAAACATGGAAGTTGTATGAATTATTACGAAACACAACTACTACAGTTTTCACGTACCACACAGTTTATAAATCGTTGTCCTTTTTCTTTTTTTGAGAAATATCAATTATTTTCCATTCAACTCTGTTGCACATTTTCAATTTGCTTAAATAAAAAAAAATTGTTTAAGTTGTTTATTCGATCTACTATAGTCTTTTTCTACATCCACATGTATATTATCCATTTTCTGCACAGTTTACAAAATGGAAATATAGGCCATATCGGTTGACTGAACGGATATGATTTCATATTCATCCTAGAATGCATATGAAATCCACCAATCAGAATTTGCGTTTGGTACCCGTCAAATAATGTGTTTATCAATCTCAAAGTATCGTCAAAGTGGGGTTTCCAAAAAAGTCTCTCCTAGAAGCACCAGATCAAGAATATTTATTTATAAAAATTATTTTATATGAAAGAATCCGTACAAATTAACAACAAATACTAAAAACAGAATATGATAGATATTTGAGGGGACTCCTGACAGACGTTAGATTTTTTGGAATTATGTAATACATTTGATGTTATAGATAGATGTCTGGCATATTCCTCGGTAGTCCAGTAGTAAGCATTCCAGTCTCCCTCGCGGTAGACCAGAGTTCAAATTCCCGTGAGAAGGTTTTTTTTTCAATGATATTCCTAAATAATCATTCTACTTTGATAACGACAATAGGTAGATGCTTGAAATATTTAGCAGAATATTCATACGCATAGATTATGGTACGGTACCCTTCGTGCGCGAGTCCAATTCGCAACATCTACTTTTAACAGCATCGCAGATTTAAAAAAGGAAACCGTAACATATAAGTACAAATTGTACATTTAAGAACTGTACATTTATCACAAAAAATCAGTGAGAATATAAAATTGAATTGGTAGAATTATAAATAAAATTGTTGAGAATTCTGAATTTTAAGTTATAGTTTGATAATAGTAGTTTTTATAACTAGTGCGCAAAGCGTCACTTTTGCCACGAGCGCAGAAGTTTGTGGCAGGAGCCGTAAGGCGAGTGTCGCAAATCTAGCGAGTGGGCAAAGTGATTTGCGTACAAGTTGTACACAATATTTCTTCTACAACCACATTTATTAATGAAATAAATACAGTAATGTATATAGTTATTTTATTTAAACAGAAGGAACTTACAATATGAAAATGAATAGAAAAATCAGTTGAATTTATACTTGATTGTAAAATTTGAACCTCAGGTAACAAATTTTCGGTTGCAGTTCTAGCCTTTTCGATAATATCTGGAGGAGTATTTTCAATGTCCGAATTGGACAACTCAAAAGATAAATTATTTTGATCTAGATTCATAATTCCCAAAAATAATGCTCAATAGGTTAATGTTTTTATAATTAATAAATTAAAATAAAATAAATCGGTTACTTACTATTGGTTTAAATTTGGAAATTGTACACTTATAAGAAATTCACTATTAGATTGAATTGTTGAAAAAAAGTTGACAAAAAAAGGTGACAGGTCAAAGGTATCTCTGTTTGACATTTCGGTGCGGAAAAGTACCATAGCGTGTACTTTTTGCATTACTTTTCCAACGGTTCTTCAAAAGAATTAAGAAAAGGCCTGCTTTGGGTATAGAAATTTGTCTAGAAAAGCGTGTTTTGCGTAGTGGTTGTAGGAAAAATGTTTTTTTTTCCTTAAGTGTGTCGTGGAAAAAATATATTGTTCGACTTGTGTGGACTGTCCATATCCACACTAGTTGCACATACTACTATTACGTACTACACCACAATCATATTGTTTTCATCTAGTTTCAAATATTGAGCTTGTTTGAATTT
This sequence comes from Galerucella pusilla, assembly GCA_910591695.1. NCBI lineage: Eukaryota > Metazoa > Arthropoda > Insecta > Coleoptera > Chrysomelidae > Galerucella > Galerucella pusilla. The sequence continues at coordinate 12,529 of CAJUYI010003545.1, read as the reverse complement.
AAAAAAAATAGCCAATTTATTGCAGCAAGATAAATTACAGATCTACATATTTTGTTCGACGATCCACGCGAAATAAGTCGCGGCACAGTTAATGGTGAGGTTTACATAGATTTTTTTATCAACTTTTAGTGCCTACCTTAGAAATACTTTTTCCTGATGTAAATGCATCCAAATGAGATAGATCGATCTATTTACTACCAACAAGACGGAGCTCCACCGCATTTTGCACGTACAGTTAGGAATTATTTAAGCGAGGTTTTTTCCGATAGGTGGATTGGAAGACGTGGAACGATCGAATGGCCGGCTAGTTTTCCTGATTTGACTCCTCTCGATTACTTTTTATGGGGCTATTCAAAATCCAAAGTTAATTTCAATAGACCAGGCAATATTGCTGATTCAAAATTTAGGATAACGGAAGAAATTAATAGAATAACTCAGGGGTCATACAAAATGTTGTACGAGAATTCCGAAATCGCCTCGGTTATGGTCAAGAAGTGCAAGGTGGTTATTTTGAACATTTAATTCAATTGTGAAAAAGATTGAAAAATGCATTCTAAATATTATGAGACATTTTTATCTTCATTCTTCGTAAAGTTTTGTGATAGACATTATCGAAATATTACATCTTAAAATTAATTTTCTGAGTTATGCTGCACTAAATTTTAAAAAGAACTCCATATTGCTGAACAGAGGACTGTCTTGGCATCACCCTGTATATACAGTTATGCCACCATCTCTCATCAATTGTCCTTCACCCTCGAAATATAGACCGATTAGTTGTTATAACAAAAACGAGTGACGAAGGGATGTTTTTTTTTACATAGAGTGGAAGATAACGCATTTATATTTTGTTTTCTATGAAGTAACCTATAGATTCAATTTACGGAGTTTCATTTAATTACCTACATTATTATGATAATTTCTCTATTATAAAAAAAAGATATAAACAAATTATTCGAAACGTCAATTGCTTAGTCTCAATTTTTATATACATATAATTGAACATTAGATAAAACAACTTTCAACTGCATTATGAAACTGCTTATACAGGATAGTTTATAAATTATGGGCCATATTGTAACCGTATGTTCAAAAGATGGAGATAAAATTACTTAACTGAATGATAAGGGGTCTGAGATACAGGGTGCTAGAGTTATGAGAAATCAAATATATTTTTGTCAATTACTCAGTCATTGTTTTAGATTTTAGACAAATAAGAGTATGATGGTATATTCAAGGTACAGGGTTATTCATTATAAATTACCCACCCCCTATCATCGTTATTATTACTTTTAGAAAAAAAAGTATTGTGTGAAAATTGTTTGGTTACAGCTGAATTTTCCTAATATTTTATCAAAAGTTCAGTAGCGTGGATACAAAAAATAATAGTTTTTTTCTCAAATGGGGTACCCTGTATATTTTCACATTTTTGAAATGATCTTTTTTCTTTGATTTCAAGAATATATAATATTTTACCTCTACCATATACCGTTTTTGAGTTATCAAATGTTGGAAATCTTAGTTTTAGTAATTATTACTGTGAATAGGAAAAAGATAATTTATCAAAGTTAGCTATGAAAATGAGAACTAATACTTATTTGATAATCGACATTTTTCTGATAAAGTAATTAAAAAGGTTCACAGTAAGGTGGAAGATACTATCAATAGTAATAATAATAATATACAAGTGGTTAAAGAGAGGATTTAACTTGAAATTAACGAGCTAAATGAGAATTATGAAGTCATCTGCAATTTTTTTATAAATAATATAAGGAGGTGTTATCAATTATGCATTAACAATAATGGTGGACATTCCGAATATCTTTTATGGGTCATTATTTATAAATTTTCTCAAATAAATCTTTGTTTTTTATATACATATATATATTTTGACTTTTTCTTTCTTACTGTGAACCATTTTATTTACTTTATTAGGAAAATGTCAATTATCAAATAAGAATTAGTTCTCATTTTCATAGATTTGATGGATTATCTTTTTCTCATTCACAGTAATTACTAAAACTAAGGTTTTCAACATTTAATAACTCAAAAACGGTATAAGGTAGGGGTAACATATAATATACTTATGGAAAAAAAAAAAATCATGAAAATGTAAAAATATACAGGGTTATCCATTGAAGAAAAAAACTATAATTTTTTTTATCCCCTTAAATTTGCATGCTACTGAACTTTTGATAGAATATTAAGAGAATTCAGCTGCAACCAAACAACTTTTATATAAGACTTTTTTCTTGAACTAATAATAACAATAATAGGGGATGGGTAATTTATAATGAATAACCCTGTACATGTCTCCACTGACACCGTTTTGAATAAAAGCCTAGGTAAGTGTGCCTCTTCTTTGGTATCATCTAATAGTCTCTGTCTGTAACTGACGTAACATTTAGTTACATTCATTCAGTCTATATATCTTGCAACAAAATTGGAACCAGTAGAAATAATCTTTAAACATAAGGTAAAAAAAAACGAAATCTATATGGAAAATTGAATTTAAACCTCATAAATAGGAACAAGAAGGCAATGAAAAAAAAAAACAAAATAAACATCGTGATCATTCAACCATTTCTGGTGTCAAGAAAAACTTATGTATAGAACCAGTAAAATTATAATCTGAACGAGTAGATTATTAATTTAACACTCTTCAATTTTAAAATAAATGAAAAGTTTCCAAGCCCGAATCAGTAAGAAAAACAGTGTAAAACGATTTCAAATGCCTTTCAATATTCAAAATGACAGAGTAATATTATCTGAACTAATGGAAGTAATAATAAAATGAATTCATATTCCACAAAAAACTGACCAATCCAAAGTTCCCGTTTCTGAATCGTTCAAAATGTCGAATTACTTGAGAGCTCTTGTATTAATATCCAATTCCTGAATTTATTTTTTTAAATAGACTATTCTGCTCATAGCTTTGATTTTCTTGAAGAATACTTGAGCTATAATAAGCATTTACTATCTGTAATTCTTTATCTATTCAATGAAATACTATCAGAAGGAGCTTACTCCGACCGCTAAAGTGATGGGATACTCAACTGCGGCAGTGCCAAGTTTATCGGATCCTACTTTGACCTAAATATATGACATACAATGTATATCAAGTTTTCAACACATCGCCATCTAGAAATATACACGCGCACTACAAAAAAATACGGATTCACGAAAACGGCCAAAACTAGCTCCTTCTGAAAACTATGCCAAATCAATCTAGACATAAATATAAGGTAGCTGATGCATTTTTTAGGACTTGGTAAGTTGGGCTCCGTATATCGGAGCCCATTTTACCGCGGAGCTCACTTATACCTCAGATTTAACATGGGTAGAGCCCACCTTGTATGTTAACTAAATATATATATATATATATATATATATATATATATTGTTATGATTCATTCCGACCATAAAATAAATACAGTTTCATTATCCCATAAAATTATTTGATACAGCTTGTATGATAAAATTACAAATTATTTTTTTTTTTTTTATTTTTGCTTAACGTGCCTCGACAGCGCTGGTCATTGGCACAGAAAAAATAAATACGAATATTTACATAATTTTTACAAATATTTAAATTAGATTTTGCAGTATAGGTTGGTAGCTTTCAGGAACTGTAAGACTTTCTTGATTTCGGTAGGGCAGTGAAGCATTTCCTTGAGGTTGGGCCTAAGATCAAGTTGTTTGTATATAGCAGCAAATTGTTTGCAGTCCGTTAGTATGTGCTTAACGGTCACAATATCGTTACAGCTATGGCAAACGGGACGATTTCCTGAAGACATCAGATATCCGTGTGAGAGTTTGGTATGACTGATTCGGATTCTTCTGATTGTAGTAGCCTCTCTCCGGGTTAAGAAGTTCAGGGAGAGAGGAGAAGTGGATGGATGGATATCATGGAGTGCTGTCGTACTATTGCGCCACAGGTGTCGCCAAGAATCTTGTGTAGCGTTTTTGAAGTGGATCTTCAGGTCGGTTGCGAGTTGGACAATGTGTGTTGAGTCGTTATTAGTGGTAGCATCTTTCGCATGGCGGTCCGCAGTTTCGTTACCATCAATGCCGATGTGAGATGGAAGCCAGATGAGAGAGACTGTTATATTTTGAGCAACGAGAGTTTGATAGATGTCGTGTATATTCTGGACAATGGGGTGGTCAGTGAAGATTGACTTGATTGACTGAATGGAGGAAAGGGAATCTGTGCATATTGCAATATTTTTGTGGGGTAGGTGGATGCTTTTGAAAGCTTGAAAAATGCTTTGTAGCTCGCCTGTGTGAACGCTACACACTATAGGTAGGGTTAAGGAGCTTATGAGTTCATGCTTCGTGGAAACTGCACAACCAACTCCGGAGTCAGTTTTGGAAGCGTCTGTGTAGAGTATTAAATCATAAGGTTTTTTTTGCAGTAATTCTAGGAATGCTTTCTTTATAAGTGCAGTGGGAGATTCATGCTTATTATAAATGGTAAGTGAGGTATCGATTGTAGGGATATTTTTGGTCCAAGGTGGAGAAGAAGGTAGAGGGAGCGGGGAGGTCAGAGAAAGGTCGGTATCTTTGAGTAAAGGATTGAGTATTTGGGGGATAGATTTTATAATTGTTCGAGGGTAAGTAGGGGGATTAGTCGTAGTGAAAAGCGAGTGAACAGGATTGAGAGGATTGGAGGATACTGAGGCAGCATATGAGAGGAGTAGTGATTGGCGTCTTAGGGGTAGGGGTAGCTCATTAGCTTCAATGTGGAGACTATCAGCAGGGCTAGAGCGAAAGGCACCAAGGCAGAGACGAAGAGCAGTATTGTGTACAGAGTTCAGTGAATCAGTGACAGATTTGGTGGCAGACATGTAAATAAAGCAGCCATAATCAAGCTTTGAGCGGATGAGAGCTCTGTATACTCTTAATAATACGATTTCGTCGGAACCCCAGTGAAAGTGACTGAGGGTTTTAAGTATATTTAGTCTTTTTGTACAGATGTCTTTGAGTTCATGGATATGGTGTTTCCAGTTAAGTCGGGAGTCGAAGGTTATTCCAAGAATTTTACATTGATTCGCAATGGGCAGGGGTATGTTATTGAAGAAAATGTGAGGTAAAGGAGAAGATGTTCTTCTTGAAAACTTGATTATTTTGGATTTGTTTTGGGATAAGGATAATCCAAAGTGAGTAGATCTATCTTGTAGAAGGTTTACTGCGGTTTGAAGGAGTTTGCAAGTTGCTGAGATCGATTTACCATGGCAATACACAATTAGGTCATCAGCATATTGTACGTGTTTTATGGGTGCAGGAAAATTGTCACAGAGTTCGTTTATTGTGAGGATGAATAGGGTAGAGCTTAATACTGATCCTTGAGGGACTCCAGCATTTTGTGGGTGAGGTGAGGAGAGTTTACCATTAGCAGAAACTCTGAATGTTCTACAATTTAGAAAATTATTGATGAACGATAGAATGTTACCATGGAGATTGTATTGGGAAAGTTTATTTAGAATTGCAATCCTAGATATCGAGTCAAAGGCACCTTCGATGTCAAAGATGGCTGCAACGACGTCTTGGTGATTATTTATTGCTGTAGAAATGTGTGTTTGGAGAAGAACAAGGTTGTCGCGAGTGGATCGATGTCGCCGGAAGCCGGATTGGGCATTAGGAATGATTTTGTACTTTTCAAGGAACCAAAGGAGTCTTCTGTTGATCATTTTCTCCAGGAGCTTGCAGGTTGTGCAAGTAAGTGAGATCGGTCGGAAGGAATTAGACGATAAGGTGAATTGATCTGCTTTCTTTATTGGAATTATTATAGATTTGCGCCATGCGTCAGGGAACAGATGAGTATTCCAGATAAGGTTGTAGATATCGAGAAGCTTAGAGAGAGATGGATTGGAAAGTTTTTTGAGAAAGATGTAAGGGATCTCATCAGGGCCGGCAGCTGAATTTCTACATGTGGACAATGCAGATTTCAGTTCGTTTAGGTTAAAAGGGGAGTTGATAGACGCAATATCACGAGGATTTGACTGAAGAGAGGAGGAAGGCTGAATATGTGAATTGGGGGAGATGGAGATGGGGATACGTTTATTAAATTTGTCTTCAAAGACTTGAGCGAGGGAGTCGGCAATTGGTTTTCGGAGATAACAGTATCATTAAGTATTAAGGAGGGAATTTTGGTGTTGGTTTTCTTGCCTTGAATTTGAGCAATTTTTTTCCAGACTTGACTGGGATTTGTATTATGATCCAAAGAGGAGGTATAGTTTTGCCAAGAGGATTTTTTGCTTTGCTTGATTATGTACTTTTCTTTAGCTTTTAGATTTTTGTGTAGGAGAAGGTTTTCTTGTGATCTATATCGTCGAAACCTGTTAAGAGCGTGTTTGGACTCGCGGATGGCATTTTCGCAAGCTGAATTCCACCAAGGCACAGCTTTATGTGCCGAGGAAGTGATTGTTTTACCTATGTGAGCGTCGGCAGCAGCAAGTATGCCATCAGTAAACATTTTTAGAGTGTCATTTATATTTGTAGAAATGGTTATTGAGGATAAATAAGTTTGAGAAAGAGAAGTAAACTCAGGCCAGTTTGCATTTTGTAAGTGCCAGAAGCTTCTAGAGATAGATTCTTTAATATGATAATTAGATATAATAATGGGAAAGTGGTTGATCATCGGAAACTTGCCAAGTAAGGGAAAGTGCAGTTTTGGGGTCACATAAGCTGAGGTCAAGGGCAGAGAAGGAGCCGGAGGATATGTTAAAGTGAGTCTTGTGACCTGTATTCAACAAGCAGGTTCCGGAGGAGTTTATTACGTTTTCTACAGCTTTGCCTCTAGAGCAATTACGGGTGGAGCCCCATAAGGTGTGGTGTGCATTAAAGTCACCAACAAGGATGTAAGGGTGGGGGAGCTGAAAAATTAGGTCGGTTAGGTCTTCTTCATTTAGAGGGATGTCAGGAGGAATGTAAATGCTACAAATGGTTAGCTTATTAGGGCACCAAGCGGTGACTGCAATTGCCTCCAAATTGGTGGTTAGAGGGAGATGAGATGAGTATATGTCGCTAGATACAAATATAGAAGAACCACCACTAGCTCTCACACAGTTGGTACGGATGTAATGATATCCTTCAAAGTTTCTTAGGTTACGCTGATGATTGATTTTAAAATTGGTTTCCTGGAGACAGAGGAAGTCAGGGGTATGGAGAGAGATGATTTTCTGAATTCTTTCAAGGCGTGGATAAAATCCATCGCAGTTCCATTGTATTAGAGAGAATAGTATTAATTAATGGAAAGATAATGAGGCTATTACTGAGATAGTACAGAGGAATCAGAGAAGCTACTGTCGTCAGAAAAAGGTTCCCGAGGATGAATGTTTTGCTCGGGGTGAAGTTCAAGTTTGATTTTGTTGGTCAGACGAGTAATGCAATTTTTCAAGGATCTTTCGTTGACATTAGAATACACTAAAGATAAATCTTCCAGTAGGGCGGCAGTATCGGAGATAAATTTATTGGCTTCAGGTAGAGGGTCGCTGACTCGATAAGTATTTTCGAGGAACGCAATAAGCTGGGTGCTACTAAGGGAAAAGGACTCTGGAGACTCGTCATGGAGATTCTGTATGATAGAACGGGATTCGGGGCTTAGACTGCGACAATCATCGTCAGCAAGTTTAGATTTTTTGGTTCTTTTTTTGGCAGGTTTTTTCGGATTAGGTATTGTGAAATCTGGAGGAGGCATAGGATTGGTATTATCGAGAGGAGTGTTGGATGGTGATGAAGATTGTGGAGAGTCAGGAATGCTGTTTCTTGAGCGGGGACGTTTTTCGCCAGGTATAGGAGAGGAGGGAGCGACTGGTACTTCAGAAGTTAATTTAGGGTTGTCTGAAGTGGTATCAGTAGTAGCAGGGACAGCTGAAGAGGAAGGTTCATGAGTGACAGGTGTGTTTAACAGGGGAGGAAGGTCGTGGGAAGAGTTGGGGCAAGATTCAGCTGTGTGTCCAGCCTGTTTACAAAGAAAGCATTCAATTTTATCTGTAGAAATAAATATTCTGTGTGATGTATTTTCATACGTAATAAGAATCGACGTTTGAAGTGAGAAATCATCACTGGTGGGCAGAACGTAGGTTACACGTCGGAAGCTGAGGACATGTGCGTATTCGTCATCAGGCGAGCCACATTTGACGTATGAAATAGGAGAAGTTAGTGTTAAGCCAAGGTCGAGAAGGGCTTTTTCAATAACGGGGTGAGGAATGGATGGGCTGACATTGGAAATAAGGATTCTTTTAGTGGGGGAAATAAGGCGACGAATAGGAATTACATTGGAATTAACTAAGATGTTTTGATGTGATTTTAGAAGCTCATCGACTTGAGTGGTAGATGATAAATATATACATATGCGGCCATGAGAGATTCTGGAAGCGAAATGAACGTTTTTGGGAGAAACAATGTTACCTATAGCTTTGATGTAATCGAATAGTACAGTGTTGGGGATAGAAGGCATAATGATGGCTTGATCACGAGATGGTACTTGGGGAGGAGGAGATCTTGCTGAAGTAGCCGCAGCATAAGATACCGGTGATCTTGGGGAGTTAGAGTTTATCGTGGTAGATTAATTATGAAGGGTTTGGGAAGTGGAGGTATTTGATAGCAGTGGTTGTGAGGGGTTAGACATATTGATGTGATCCTGGATACCAAAATCACAAACAATAGAAATAATTTAAATAGATATAAATCTCAGCTCAGAAGACAGTCTATAACTCAATGACTGGCCTATTGTTTCCCAACACCAATAAATAAATCGAAAGAATATTTACCAGTTTTGTAGTAAAGACAGCACTTTTACAAGTTTTGTTATCACATTTTAAATGATGACAAAAAACACGTTTTTAAATTTGAAATAGATATAAAGACTTAACGATCCGTACCTAATGGGATCTAGCATATGAATGACAAATTATTTGATTTATAAAAGTTATTTAATTAATAGATCGAATACACCCTATAGAGTACAATTTAATAGAAGTCTCTTAACAACACTAGAACAAAATAGCATCAATAATCCTAACTAATATCAACCAATCAAAAGATGTGACTGTCAAATGTATTATAAAATATAAACACAAATGCAATTTAATATTAATTACTGATTTTAAAAAATTACTCTGTTATTAATATTTCCAATTTCCTGTACATATTTTAACATAATAAGTTTAATTTAAGTAAAATTATTTCAATGTGTCAAATCATGAAAAACATTGATATCAAATAGAAATTTGTTAATGTAACAAAAGAAAATAAATGATGAGGATTGGAGGATGGTAACCAAGAGGAAACTAGGGGGTTGTTGATATCAAAAAATGCGAGTGGATGGATAAGAAAAAATAAGATGAAAATGAGATGCAGAAAATAAACTGCTGAGTAAACGAATATTAGTGCTTGATTCATTAGGAAGGACTGTAGTATAGTTGGTCCATATTTCCAATGATTCTATAACAAATATTACAAGAATTGGTAAGTGAAATCTATACAAATTTACGAAACTTACCTGAACGAGTTGAAGCAGTCCAATTGGAACGAGACGTCTATACACAAATTTTATAAACAGTAGTACGTGTAGCTATTTTTGATTCTCGTTTAGTACAAAATTTAATCTACCACCGATTTCTTTTCCTGGAAGGCAGATAGGACAAAACAATTCTTCGAAAGAGTGCAACAATGTTCTAACAGGTTATAAGTGATTTTAAAGGTTATTTCCCATAAATAAAACATCAGTGATTAAATAATATAGATTTAGGTTGTTCAATTAGCATAATATATTCTTTACCTTATAAAGGGTGACGTCATTCTTAGATTTTTGTAGAAATTTCGTTCACATTTCATTTTCGTCATATCTAAGACCGTTATCGCCATTTTAACTAATTTCACATAAATTACACTTTTGCCATTTCGTAGAAGAAACGAGATTTCTTTTCACATTGTTGCCATTGTTAAAGACAACATAAGAAAACTTATTTGATATTAATAACAGACGTATTGATAATAACTTAATTTTGTTGAGGGAATTATAATAAATAAAAGTTTAGACGTTTATTAAGTTGTTTAAAATTGCAAACAAAAAACAAGTTTTTGAGTAATAATCCAAGAGAGACAATACTATTGGTGATGGTGGTTGCCTGTTCTTGAACTCTCCCTTAGTTTGAGACGTTTCATGTAAACCGACTGAGCGAAGTAATTATTTACATACATAAAAGAAAAGTTTTGAGAAGTAAAGGTAAATTTAAACAATATTTGTATCATTGTTAGCCGGAGCAAAATTAGAATAATACATGCATAGAAAACACGCAATGCACATATAACTCATATACACTCAAATAAATAATTCATCACACCACACATTATAGATTCTTCACACTGTAACAGAATCATATCAATATATATATATATATATATAAATTATTAGAAATATTTGCCAACTAAGTAACGGAGACGATTTATGTGGGGATGTGGCAAGGAAATACCAGAGAGTACTCTTTTTAAAATATATTCCGAGCTTTCGAATATAACATATTCATTTTCAAGGACTAAAAATTATTAAGATATATGGTCAAATTATAAAATAAATTAATGTATACATTCACTTACGTTATTTAAGTGAGAATGTCGGTATAATTGTAAAATATATAAAAAAATTGACACAAAAGTGCATTATAAATTAAACTCAAAAAACAATATGACATTCAACAAAAATGTTTCAATTTTTATTTCTGATATTAAGGTCTATTTAAATGAAGTTAATTTTGATTGGAATTTAAATTTTGTAAAGATTGTTTTTCAAAATCTAAGAGATAGGCATACATAACACTAAGGTTATTTAGGTCAGTTTTTTTATTAATGCAATTATTTTCTTGTGAAATAAATGCGGTTTCCAAAAATAGGCGTTTTTTATAATTATTTTCAGTGATTAATACTTTGGCTGATTGATAATCAATTGAATGGCCTTCATAAAATGCGTGCTCAGCGAGGGCACATCTATCAGGATACAATATATACATATATATAATATATATATATAATATATTTTATGAGCGAAGAGATAAAAAAAACGACACGTGTTCGAGATATCGGGTCTTCTTTTAAGAATATGAAATATAACAGATCAGAATCTATTTTGTCATAATACTGTGGCAAAACGCTACTGTGTGCTTCGTATTTTGTATATTCGCCCGTTCTCTTCTTCCATCCAATTTATGATGCGGTTTGAACTTTGTACTGTGCTTGATATATCATAGGTCTCTAATTACTCTGTAATAAGTTATAGTTACCAAAGTTCTCTGACAATGGTTGAGCTATTTTGTTAAAGCTAGTAAACAATTTAAGTTATTTCACCACCCGGTAAGCTGGGAGGAATTTCAGTTTCAAAAATGCACTTGTCTTATTTAATATAAAAAGTGTACGTTTTGTCTGAGCGCCACCATACGGCCACTTATCTATTATTTATTGTCGAAGATCAGGGTTTAACGATTTAGGCGATTGAGAATTTTGAGATAGTGGCAGTTTCATTAGAGGTTCAAGTCTTTCAGGGTCGGGTTTTAGAGTTTGATTTTCAGTAATTGTGAAATATTATTATCTATAACCCTCTGAGAGCAAGCAACTCCATTAGTGACTCCAAAAGGTATTCCTCGAAACTGATATAACCTTCCATCAGCTTCAAAAGCTGTAAAATGCTTTTCTTCTTCTCGTTTTGGTACCTGGTGGTAAGCACTCTGGAGATCGATAGTACTAAATATAGCATATTTTGCAACAGTGCGGACTACAACTTCAATGTTCGGCATCTAAATATGTGAATTTGTTGATAGTTTGAGAAAAGCAGACCACTATTCTCTTCTTAGGAGTTTGACTCCTCGTAATGAATATCTGAGCGCGCCAAGGCGAGTTACGTTCTTCTATAATGGCATGAGATGAGAGGGAACTTACTTGGTCAGATATAAATTTAGAATCTTCTGTCGAAAATTGTCTAGACTTAGTTGCAATAGGTCTGCAATCGTCTGATGAATTTGGAAATAGTGTGGGAGATTCTATATTAAGATGAGCTAAACTGCATATTTTGTCAGATTAATCAATTATTGAAGGTAACTTCGGGCCTTCAAATGTGATTTCAAGAGTGGAATACTGTTTAAGTAAATCATGGCAATAACTACATCAGCACATGAATCTTGAAGAATGGATATACGGATATTTGGATGCAATCCATCCTTTATTGTTAAATCTACGAAGCAGTGTCCCGATATAAAAGACGATATAATTTCGTGGACGCCATTAGTATGAGACCAGAGCTTGGAAGAATTTCAATCTTCAAGAATGAGGTGAAGTTTTCATTTAGGTACGATTCTGAGCTACCAGTATCTATTAAAGCGTCGGCAGTAGTTTCGTTAACTTTGATTTTAACTAAACTTTTAGATAAGCTTTGTGGGCGGCATTTGGAGTTTGAAGAGATAGATGAAAAAGCAACAGGTAAAATTGAAGCTGAAGGAGGTTTATACTTTTTGCTTTGACATACTTTTGAGAAGTG
>CAJUYI010003544.1:0-22770 GCA_910591695.1 Galerucella pusilla | reverse complement strand
AGAACCAAACAAAATTTCAATGTCAAAATATTTGATTTCTCAACATATTCTCCTCTTAATTGGTTACATTTATTACAGCGAGCCTGCAACGTCTCTAGACCTTTCAAAAAAAATGTTTGTCCACGACCACCTAATAATAAGTCAATATTTTACCTCCTAACTAAAGGTATATCAACTGTCGTGAATTATGGTTCATAATTCACGAGATGGGGGTACAATATGAAATAAACTATTAAATATGTGTATTTTGTTCAGTAAATTTGTTTCTGACATATATCGTATCTATAAAATATTGTAATTTTTAGTATTGATACTTTTCATAACGATATTTTCTAATATTAAGTATTTTAAAACAATATATTTATAACGGTACGTTGTATTGATACTTTCTACAGCATCGCCCATCTCTATATATGTCAAATTATTTGAAGTAGATGCCACAACATTTTGAGGTTAGTAATATGCCAAATCGCTACTGACTTTTATTTATTAATAAATAAATTAAGTGTCGTGGACAAAGTATAGTATTCTACTCGCAATTTATGGCCATAATTCACTTGGGTGACACGTCACCCATGGTGAATTATGGCTATCATAAATTGCTCGTTAAATAATATAATATTCTTCTCGCTCTGCAAACCAGACCCACAGCTTTTATTACCTCCTCCTTGGAAGAGAATTTACGATCTTTTAAACATTTTTTCAGTTAAGGAAAGAGATGATAGTCGGACGGAGCCAAATCTGGTGAATAAGGAGAGTGTTCTAGTAATTCAAACCCTAAATCACGAATTTTCCGCATGGCAACATGAGATTTGTGTGCAGGGGCTGCAAAAACAAAACACCTTGGGATAGCTCTCCGCGTCTTTTCTCTTCAATTTTTTCCCGTAGAGTGGTCAGTAATGTCGAATAGTAATCTCCTGTTATTGTTCTACCCTTATTCAAACATTCAATCATGATTACTCCATGGCAATCCCAAAAAATTGAAGCAAGAACTTCTCTAGCAGATTTTTGGACACGAAACTTCTTAGGTCTTGGAAAGGACGAAGGACATTTATCACCAAGGGTATTAAGCATATCTTTGTGAATCTGCTTACCTCTTAACCCCTTTAAATACCGGTACTTGATGATGGCTCGATACTCCAATTTTTCGATTTTCTCAATTACGGTTTCTGGTTTACTTTTTTGACGTCCAACTTCACACTGACACTTCTAATGAGTTATTGTTCGTTGCTAGGGTAACGCAATATTTTGTTTATGCATGGAACTGGTCTGGGCTAACTAGATATCAATACATCTTCGTATTTAGCCATTTTGAGAAAGGGTTTCAAGTGAGGTATAAAGAAAAAACAAGATTAGTATCTGGTAAACAAATATAAGATCGCCAAATTAATGTGAACAAAGAACTGGTCCATACGAACAATAAACCAGTCGTCTAATCGAATGGGTTATTTGCCTTTCTTCATCTCACTTTAAAAAAATAATAAAATAACCTTCCAATCTCCTTTCCGTTTCCAAACAGGTTTTTTAAAGACGGTCAGTCTTCGAGAAGTTTCACTAGAAAAGAATTGATTTATTCGATAACATTGTTGCAAATAATTTAAATCTCATTCACATTAAGTAAAATGCTAGGTTTAGTTTCGCACGTATTCATTGTTGTTTGTTTTTTCGGGTTAAATAGTGTTTTGTGTGGAATTATCGATAGAGATGGAAATCTTAAAAGTAACGAAGAAAGTCAAAATGATAAAATACCAAAACTGATAGAATACGAGAAAAATGTGAGAGCAGACGGATATGATTTCAAGTAAGTTAAATTAAATTTTTAGTTATTCATACTGGGACCGCAAAAATATGAGCATACAATAAAGTTACAGCCCTTTGAAGTTTCTAAATGTAAATTAATTCTTAGAAATATCTATTGAGCTATCTGTATCTGTATGTGTAGAGTAGGGAGGGTGAGTGTAGGCTCACAGCACTTAGGCCACATGTGACCCATCGTCCATCCTGTCCTTCCCAGGAAGGTGGACAGGTCACTAGGAGACATCTCCTTCATAACGGCAGGTGTAGGCCAAGACTCACCGAACACATACTCTCTTATTGACGATAACTCCGGACACTCGCATAAGACATGCCTGACAGTTTCATCTTCCTGTTCACACATCCTGCCTACGGGTGTACCCACTAGCCCCATAGTATGGAGGTGCTTCCAGTTGACAGGGGCTAGTCACAAATCCTACTGTTAAACGTGGGTTTGTTCTGGTAATCGCCAAATATTTCTTCGGCGCCAGCTTTCCAGGGTCGCCCTGGGTGATCCTAGCAAGTCTGCATCCTTTGATTCCATCCCATCCTTTAAGGGATATCTATTGAGCTATTTGACTTGTTGTTTTAGGATTAGGTCCTCTTCGTGGTTTGATGTAATTTAATAACAAGTAAATTTAAAGGTCGTGGTAGGAGCAGTTTTGTTAGTTGTTTGTGTTTTCATAGAAAATGCGGAACATTGAGTTGGCACGAATTATTAACAATTTGAGAACCTTGAAACTTATGGCACAAAAAATATGGACCAATAAACAATTTTTTGTTTTTAGGTCAAGCAACGGTTGCCATGTGTTAAAAAAAATCGTATTATAAAAATTGGTACATGTGCCCCAACTGATCCCCAATAAGCTCACGCCCCATTAGACACCTGATAAAAAAGTTTTGAAAATTGTCAACATTAATTGTTTTAAAAAAATATTCGCCTTTATGGCCCGTTTTGGAGAAAAGGACCCAGTGACACCCACGGCCTGCCGACTTAGGAACTAGCCAAACGTTACACCCATTCCCAAAGAGATGGGTTAGAAACCAAGGATGCAGCCTTGCCAGGATCACCCTGGGCGACCCTGGGAAGCTAGCGTCGAAGAAATATTTGGCAATGACCAGGAAAAACCCACGTTTAGCAGTAGGTTTTCTGACTGTCCACTGTCAACTAAGGAAAACACCTCTATACTATGGAGCTAGTGGACAAACCTCTATGCAGGATGTGTGAACAGGAAGAAGAAACTGTCAGTACGGAGTTATCGTCAATAAGAGAATGTGTGTTCGGTGAGTCTTGGCCTACACCTGCCGATATAAAGAAGATATGTCTCCTAGTGACCTGTCCACCTTCCTGGGAAGGACAGTATGGGCGACGACCTAGGAGGACAACTCCTCGGAAAGATGTGCAATGGGTCACATGTGGCCTAAGTGCTGTAAGCCTCCACTCCCCCCCCTACTTCACAGATACAGGGCTCTCAAGTAAGCATTCAATTTTTGGCCGATGTTTGTCCTAATCATTTCAATTCCATTCATTTGAGGCAAGGCTAGGCTTAATTCAGTTATTTTGAACCCCAGAATATGTGGCTCATTCCATGATCTACCATTTTTGTTACACTCTGTATAATTCTCACGTATCACGTACTAAATGTATGAATTTTTCAGTATAGAAACAAGCGATGGATTCACGAAAAATGAAAATGCGACGATCGATAAAGATGGAGTACTAAATGTTGAAGGCGATTATTACTTCAAGTTCCCGAATGGTCAGTTTGAATTTTACGAATACAAAGCCGGAGTTAAAGGAGTCGTAGCCAGTGTAGTTTTTGGAAATTCAATTGAGAAAACTAATAGAATACCTACTGCTGCCGTAGCTTCACTAGCTGGTGGAGGACTTGGTTAAATTTAATTAGAAATTGTGATTTTTTCCTCGGGACATTTCTTATTGAAAATGGACAAAGTTTATTCCAAAAAGCGATTATTTGATAACCCACGAAGATAAAATTACAAGTTGTTCGTCACTTTTGCCATTTTTCGATTTTTCTGGACAATTTTTTTTAATTAAAATTAATCCAAATATTGACATTGTGTGGGTACAAAGATATTTAATTTTATCACATCTACTATAAATAAAAAAGTGCATTTATCGATTTTCCATGCGAGTTACATTGTTTTATTGAATATACAGGGTGGTCCGTAAGTAATTGTACATAAAAGTACGGTACAATCTTCACTTCAAAATATTGCGATTTAAACCAACTAGCCTTGATAAAATGTTGATAGTAAGAGAGGTACAGGGTGTTCAACATGAAATTTTAATTTTCGTTTTTTACAATAGCTTTAACGCTTTTTGACGTATATGCACAAACATTTGAGTTTAGGGGTTTTTTGATATGAGAAATCGTAATTTTTCACCTATTTCGATGTATTTTATAGAGGGCGCCACATAGGCCACGTGTATGCGCCATAAGTTGATCTTTAAGGCTGGTGATAGGGAAAATATTTCAAATTACAGAGGAATAAGTATTCAATCTTCAATACCTAAATTAATGGACAAATTAGTTACCTGTGAACTTACATGGACATGTGAAAATATAATAATTCCAGAACAACATGGTTTCTGCTTGGGAAAATCAACTTCCACAATTTCACTCTCCTACAAGCAATATTTGTTAGATGCTTTGGAGAAAGGTATCCAGATAGATTCTGTCTATACGGATTTCTCCAAAGCATTTGATAGAGTTAACCATTCGATACTTCTGGAAAAGTTGAGAGCATTAGGATTTGGGACTGACATTTTGAATTGGATTGAAAGCTTTCTATCTCATCGTTATCAATGTGTCAGAATAAACAATTATATTTCAAACACAATTCCTGTTGCCTCTGGTGTACCACAGGGCTCACATTGTGGTCCATTATTATTCAACCTGTTTGTGAACCATCTTCAACATGCTGAATTTTTAATGTTTGCTGACGATCTTAAATTATTTTTTCCAATTACTGATATATTAGATAGTCAAATCCTCCAGAACGACTTAGATACATTATTTGATTGGTCCAGAACAAACAACTCACAACTCAATATAAAGAAATGCCATATTATCACTTTTTCGAGATCAAAACATCTTCTTAAGTATGATTATAACTTCAATGGTATGGTTCTTGATAGAGTCAACGACATAAAAGACCTTGGGGTTACAATTGACCAGCAATAATCATTCAAAGGTCACATGAATAATGTGTCTGCAAAGAGTAGTAGAATGTTGGGGTTTCTGATGAGGAATGGCAAACAATTCTCTTGTAATACTCTCAAAACATTGTACTGTTCTTTGGTACGTCCTCACTTAGAGTATGCCTCTGTAGTGTGGTCTCCTTATTACAAATGTGACATTGTGAGAATTGAAAATGTTGAAATCAGATTTTTGAAATATATTTCATTCAAAATGGGTACGTATCTACAATTTAATTGCCATAATATTTTAAACACTTTCAACCTAACTGATATCACAACACGTTGTTTTCACTCTGATTTGATTTTAGTTTATAAAATATTATCTGGTGGAGCTGATTGTCCAAATCTTTTGCATCAATTTAACCTTCTCATATAACTAGAAACCCTCCATTATTTTCAATAAAAAATCATAACACAAATTACGGTTACAACTCACCTGTTTCTAGAGGTTTGAGATGGTTTAATAAATATAATATTGATCCATTTGTTAACTCATTATGTATGTTTAAGAACTTAATGAGAAATGTATGCTTAGATTATTAGATTCTTATATTAGTTCATTGTAATATTATAATTATTTTAATTATTGTAATTGGTGAATCCGTTAAATGAATAAATAAATAAATGTACGCAAAACTTATTTGCCTTTCACATTAGCGCTACTTTTGCAAAAAGTTTTGCGCACATTTATGCCGCATTCTTGGTCTATGTGGCGCCCTCTACAAAATACATCGAAATAGATAAAAAAAAATGATTTCTCACATCAAAAAACTCCCAAACACAAATTTTTGTGCATATACATCAATAAGCGTTAAAGTTATTGTAAAAAACGAAAATAAAAATTTCATGTTCAACACCCTGTATCTCTCTTAATATAAACATTTTATTGAGGCTAATTGATTTAAATCGCAATATTTTGGAATGAAGATTGTAATGTACATCTATGTACAATTATTTGAGGAACAGAATTTTTTTTCTATTATAGGTAATCCTGTATATTAGTCATTTAACTTTTCTAAACCATGTGAAGGATGTTATTGCTCGATTATAATAAATTCAATTGCAAAGTGATATCAAAGTGGTTCAAGTACCTGAAAGGCAAGAACAAACAACTCAGTAAATTGAAAGCATGGATTTTATTAAAATTTGTTTGTTGGTAGCCATAATTATTAATGGAGTGAATTTACTACCAGCAACTCAACCATATTTCATTTATTATGATAATAACCAGTAAGTTAACATTCTTCTATTATTTATATACAGAGTGGCCGAATGATGTGGAGTTTACTCCAGAGCACTAAGCCTAAGGATTGAGTGGGGTATGGAAAAAAATACCAGCGTGGTTCAAACAGAATTGGCTGGTATCTCAATTGTCACAAAAGAACTGACCAAAAAAGGAATTTCTGGCAAAAATATAACAATCTGCACTGATAGTAGACAAGCCCTATTAGCCTAGAACAGACAACGTGTTATATCGGGGCTAGTACTAGAGTGTCACCAAGATTCAGCCAACGCCTCGGCAGATAACAATATTATCTTGAGGTGGGTTGAAGGGCACGACAGAAGTAAAGGTAATCGCATTGCCGATTATTTATCCAGAGAAGCGGCTGGACTGAAAATCTTAGGACCCAGTGACACCTACGGCCTGACGAATTCGACAATTGCGGAACTAACCCAACGTTACACCCATGCTCAATCCCTTAAGAGATGGGATAGAACCAAAGGATACAGTCTTGCCAGGATCACCCTAGGCGACCCTGGGAAGCTGGCAACGAAAAAATATTTGGCGATGACCAGGAAAAACCCACGTTTAACAGTAGGATTTGTGACTAGCCACTGTCAACTGGAAGCACCTCCATACTATGGGGCTAGTGGGTACACCCCTAGGCAGGATGTGTGAACAGGAAGATGAAACTGTCAGGCATGTCTTATGCGAGTGTCCGGAGTTATCGTCAATCAGAGAGTATGTGTTCGGTGAATCTTGGCCTACACCTGCCAATATTAAGGAGATGTCTCCTAGTGACCTGTTCACCTTCCTGGGAAAGACAGGTTGGACGATGGCTTAGGAGGACAACGCCTCGGGAGGGTGTACATTAGGTCACATGTGGCCTAAGTGCTGTGAGCCTACACTCACCCTCCCTACTCCACTACTTATGTATTTTTTGACTATTAAGCTAGCTCCACCGTCAGCTAGCAAATGGGACAGTGGCCGAAGATGTAAACACTAGTGTCTGTGAAAAACTGACTACTGAATCTTCAACGATTCCAGTTAAACAACAACAAAGACCTCTTGTTCTCACCACCAGGAGCACCAACAAGCTGTATTCTCCACTATTTTTCAGTTGTCCAAGCTAAAATTATTTAAACTATACGCCGAAGCTCAGTGCCAACTTTTTACAATTATTGCAGGTTGAGATCGAGAGGAAAATTTGATACATCGCAGGAAGAACAGGGGATAGGGGAAAATTATAAAGACAGGAATACTGAAAGGAATGCAAATGTTATAGACATCTTTGTAGCGCTTAGGGAGATGACGTTGAATATTGTACAACTCTTCAATAAACAAATCCAATAATTTAAGTTTATTTCAACATTCAACCTAGTCCAAATAATAAACTCCTTTTAACTTCCTAATTATATACGACTAATGTCACTGTCCCTAAAACATCCAGAGCTGTTGAAATGTTCACCTAAATCTATGGAGTGGTAAATTGGGGCTAACTCCAATGGATTCTACAATCGTTGGTCAAAATGGAAGATATTCAGCTTTTCTTCCGATTCTGAATACCTAAAATGGCTGATCTCAAAGAAACAGACTCACACGTAAGTATTAAGAAATGTAAGAGATATTTTGTGGCATAAAATTTGTTACTCCGGTTAGAAATAGTGCATCAATTCCAAAATGTTATTGTTAAATTCTCTATTTAAATTATAATAATATTACGAGAGTGTACAAATTTCTTAATCACTGCCACCTAGCGATCATTGAAACCACTAAAATAAAACGAGGATTGATATATTCCATTGGGCAATGAATTCCCTTTGAAGATAAAGGGAAAAAAACTAGAGCAAACTTACCTAAAATTACTGTGGCATACAATGAAAATAATAATTTTGACAAATATACACGAGAAACGGATGATTTTGAAAAATAATTCCACCCTACAAGCAAACTTTAATCTTATTTGTGCCTGTAAAGATCATAAAAAAGGGTCGTATGACATATGACGACTAATTTAAAACATGGCGTCTGTACTTAAGTAGCAATTTAAATTCTATAAGGTTTGTATCAACAGCTACAAGATATATCTTATAGGATACTGAAATTCTTATAACGTTCTACAAAACAATTAAATGATTCTTATAGAACTAAAAAGGGCCCATTTTCATACAACTGTTTGGTTGTATAACAGTTCTATTTAAAGTTTATACAACTCTTAATCGACTGTTTTATAATCATTTATACAGCTACTATAAAATGGGATTGAAGCGGCACTATGAAGGTCGCACAAAATGGTTGTATAATGCAATATATTTTTTTATAATGCTGTTATTTTGAGCACAATGGAAACATTTTGTCATCTAGCAGTTGATAAGAGCATTTCATTTTTTAGTGAAGAATATCAGAACCAAATTATATTT
The DNA here is from genome assembly GCA_910591695.1 of Galerucella pusilla. NCBI lineage: Eukaryota > Metazoa > Arthropoda > Insecta > Coleoptera > Chrysomelidae > Galerucella > Galerucella pusilla. Next base: position 14,108 of record CAJUYI010003544.1, on the reverse strand, counting down.
CAACTTGAACGGGAATCATACATTTCGTTTGTAGAAATGGAGACTTATCAAAACGACTTGGGCCGCTTGGGCGGACATCGATAGTGGAAATTATAATTTCATTTGGATGGTTTGATAGCACAAATTTTGATGCGCAGAAAATTTAAGGTATTTACAGTGTGTCCCAAAAAGTTTTATACAAATGGAGAAAAAGTTTATCTACATTTCACAAAAAAAAATATTCCTGATAAAAAGCAACATTTTTAAAACATTGGCTGGAATACAGGAAAAATCAAAATTATGATTTGGAGTGAGAGTAAAATACCATCGAACTGTAGTGGAGAGCAAAATGTTCATTGAAATTGTTATTAAGTAGCAAAAAATTATGATAAAAATTAACTCTTTGATTTATTTATTACATATCTGACAGTTGTGAAATGTATTGTTTTATCAGGGTGTCTATTATTAAAGATTTCTGCTGCTTCCCTACATGTTTTATAATTTTCTCCAACAATGAGAGCAATTTCAATTTTATCTTTAATTCTCAATTTAACTGGAATTTCTAATTATTGCAAACACACACATTTATGTAACATTTGACATTTGTTGACAGTTATTAGATATTCCAAAGCACTCTATCCAGAACGTAATAAGGATGAGTAAAACAAAATCAGGAGCTTATTATGAACGGGATCTTACGATGTTTCGTACTGCGCATTAATCTAACAATTGCTGACGTGTTTACTACAATAATCTTGTAATTTTCATCTGGAAAAATCACTAATCTAAAGTGTGCATAATTTTTTGATACTTAATAACAATTTCAATGAATATTTTGCTCTCCACTACAGTTTGAACGTATTTTACTATCACTCCAAATCATAATTTTGATTTTCCCTGTATTCCAGCCAATGTTTAAAAAATGTTGTACTTGATTTTGGATCTACAAGTCATGCAGAGCTTTTTATCAAGAATTTTTTTTTTTGTGAAATGTAAGATAAAGTTTTTCTCCATTTGTATAAAACTTTTTGGGACACACTGTATTTGGCAAGAGAATGAAGCGCTTCAATTCTGGTTGTTTCAAGTAGATACTTAAAAAAAAATAATAAAATAGAATACCCTAAATTACTTTTTTTTATTTCAATAGTTTATCACTTCTTATGGATATTCTTTCACAATATAATTCTCTAAATAATGATAAAGTCACATGTTTCAATATAGTTTCATGTTTCCAACTCAATTGCTCATAATGGCGGCGATAGCAGTACAAGAATTATTTAAACATGGCGATTTATAAATTTTATCCCAGAGAAATGCATTAAACAATATTTGATTGTAAAATGGGACGGTATACGATAACTGTTTTATAACGAAGAATATTTAGGCACTTTACAACTAAAAAGTGTTTTATAATGCAACGCATTTGAATGCTATACAATATACAGTGCGTCCATAAAGTAACGCATAAATTCATTATTAGCTAAATAAACAATAATATTAAAAATTCCCGAAACAGGTCAATTTTTGATTTTAATTTACTGTTTTTTCCAATTATAATGTTATTTACAGGGTGAACCATCTCCGTGTGATGACGTCATCGCCATTTTTTTTAAGTGGAACACCCCAATTTTTTTTCGATTTCCGGATTTCCCTTGATGAGCTGATTCCAAAAATGTATAACACTTTGTTTCAAATTGGTACAGGGTGGAAAAAAATACAAAAATTGTAATTACATAATTATGAAATTACTACCAAAAAGAAACAAAAGAAAATTTACAATAAATGTTCAAATTGTTCTCCATTGACTGCTAGACAATGACAGAAACGGACATTACATTCTTCTTTAACATTTTGTAGCATAGCGGGTGTTATGTTCTGCATTTCTTGCCTGATTCGGTCTTTTAGATCACGGATATTGTCAGGTCTGTTAGTATAAACTTTAGATTTTGAATAACCCCATAAAAAGAAGTCTAATGGGGTAAGATCAGGGGATCTAGTGGGCCATTCCACTGTTCCCCTTCTTCCTATCCACCGTTGTGGAAAGGTCCTGTTTAAAAACTCGCGCACAGTTACAGCGAAATGTGGCGGTGCACCATCCTGTTGAAACCAGATTCCACGGTCTAGATTGTTGGGTATTTGAATATCAGGAAAAAGCTGGATCAGATCAGGAATCATTGTATTTTGTAGGAAATCCAGATACAATGCTCCTGTTAAATTTTCGTCAAAAAAATATGGACCAATAATTGTATTTCTCACAATACCAGCCCATACGTTGATTTTTTGTGGTCTTTGCGTATGGCATTCTTGTATCCAGTGTGGATTTTCATCAGACCAATAACGGGTGTTTTGCCTATTAACATGCCCGTTCAAATAAAACGTTGCCTCGTCCGAAAATAAAACGTTGTCAGTGAAATTATTTTGGTTCATCATATACTCGCAGAATTCAGTTCTTCGGTCAAAATCGTCTTCAGACAATTCATGGATAAGTCGTACTTTATAAGGATGGTATTTTACCTTTTCAAAAATGTTTGCTACTGAAGACTTTTCAATACCTAAATCCCTAGATAATCCTCGCACTGTGCAGTGTGGATTTTCTATTGCCGACAAAATTATGTCTTCTTGAATATTTTCATTAATTTTTGTTCTACCGGGCTTTGGTGCATCCCTCACATGTCCTAATTCTCTGTATTTTTGCTTTATTCTGCTTACAGTAGATTGTGAAATGGGTTCACGATCTGAGTGCATCTCATGAAATAATCTGCATACCTCTTGTTGACTCCGCATCCTGTCGCCAATACCAATCATCATTAATATTTCAATCCTCTCACTTTCGGTTAACCGCATTTTGTTAAAGAAGTTGCAAAATTAGGATATGATAAATTTCTTTGTAGATAGTTTTCACATAAACGTACCTTGTTTACAGAGTTAACAATAACAGAAATTTACTTTAACGTTGTTGACAGTTTTTACCGGCAAATGATAAAAAATGACAGAAAAAAATTTCAAACAATAAAAATTTTAGTCGAGGGGCTTGGATCACTAAGCTGTTAAATACAATGTTAAAAATTATACGGGGTGTTTAAAGTAGTAGTAAGTAAATACGTAATTTCATTTAATGTGTTTATTACGTTTATTCTTTTATTTCTTATTTTGTAGGTAATTTAATTTTTTTATTTTCCTCCACCCTGTACCAATTTGAAAGAAAGTGTTATACATTTTTGGAATCAAGTCATCAAGGGAAATCCGGAAATCGAAAAAAAATTGGGGTGTTCCACTTAAAAAAATGGCGATGACGTCATCACACGAAGATGGTTCACCCTGTAAATAACATTATAATTTGAAAAAACAGTAAATTAAGATCAAAAATTGACCTGTTTCGGGAATTTTTAATATAATTGTTTATTTAGCTAATAATGAATTTATGCGTTACTTTATGGACGCACTGTATATATTATACAACATTATACAGCTTCAATAAGACAAGTTAAAGTAACTATTTTATAATGTTGTAGCTGTTAGTTATATAGTATATTATAGAACTTTTATACAAAAGGTATAAAAGTCATATAAAATGATATTTTTGATATTGTATAAACTTGCTTATAAGGTATTATATCATTTTAAAAGAAATGATCGTATAATGCGTTATAGCATATATTATTTTCTTTAAAAAACAAAATTATCGCAACAAAAGGCTTAATAAAAACAAAAAGTCCTTAAAACAACGCTATTCGACTGTTATACAACAATTCAGTCCTCTTAGAATTCCATTTTGCTAGTTGGGTAGCAAAGTTTAGCTTCTTGTAGTTGATTTATTTTTTGCCCGGGACCCAAAGCTACACGATAAAAAGTTTCTGAGATACAGAAGGTTACCACTCTTAATCAGACATTGGTAGTCAGACATCAAAATTAATAGATATTATGATAAATAAGTGGATCTGACATCCATGAATTAACTGACCTACTCTAACAGTCGCACTATTATGCCAATCATGATTTTTTGTCGGACCAGCCCACGATTGTAGCAGCGCGTGTGAAAGTTTAAAACTTAATCACTTTTTCACCAAACACGGTACGAACAAACTAAACTGTTACATAAGTGCACAACAGGTTGTCTAAAATTGTTTATTCTTAGGACGAGCTAAAGGGAAAAATAAAATGAATCTTTCTTTAGAATATAAATTTTTAAATTCAAGGTGTTTATTTAACAATTATTTTATATATTAAACTGACGATGTAACTAAAAGAGACGAGCAGAGATCTTTTATCAAAAAGAAAAACGCTTAGACCTGTTCTTCATTGCCGACGATACTGGATATCATCAAAGATTTACTATTAGACATAAATTGGCAGAAGATGTATCTTCAAGTCCTATTCCGTCTGCTGGAGGCATAGTTGTAAGTAGTAATTTTACAGCGAAACAAAAGCCTTTTGGACAAAATTCCTTTATAAACAGCTCCTGTCATATGTAAAGTTCCTGGACACAGCTCCTGGTCTTAAAATAAGATCGTGGACCAGAAAATTTCCTGAAAGAACAGCTTTTTTGAGTAAATTGTGGATAATTTTGTCAATACTTCACCGGTTCTATATTGTTACATTATTTTTTTGTATTTTTGATAATAAAGCCCTAAGAAATGACATTGTTATCTCCAAATTTAAATTCCATGTAGTCAGTACCTCAGTTTTTACGTCTTCGAACTGTGCTATGCTACTCCGCTGCAGGTTGTACGGACTCCACAACGGCCTTCCCCATCCAAGTACTTACCGCGCTCGACACTGTTTCACTGTAATTATCTTATTAGTGAGCGTGGGTCGAAAAAAGCTTTTAATTTCGTACCACCCCGTATAAGAATATTCCTAAAAAATATCTCAATAAAACTTTCGCTATTCCCAATCACTTTTCATCTTCTGACTTCCAACCTCTAATTTAAATATTTCTGTATAAAAGGATGTAAGAAGAACGACAAGGACATTATTATATTTAATATCGATATCACAATCTAAATATCATTATTATAATAAAAGATAATAAATTGATATTTTGACATTTAAATATCGTCTGCCATTCATCGAATACACATCGATATATATATTGCAATATTTAAATCTGAATCAACAATGTTATGAATCTTTAAAGATGCTAATACATGGCCTTAGCCTTTTTTGAACTGAAAAATTTCCGATCCCAGTTTAAGGTGTAGTACACAATTATAAAGTTATTCAGATTATTCGATTCCCCGCAAAGAAGTTTTTTTTTATCGTTAATTTTATTTTCAAATAATTATTCTGCTTGATATTAATAACGACAACAGGTAGACGTTTGAAATATTTAGCAGAATATTCATTATTATTGATAATGGTACGGTACCCTTCATGAGGGAGTCCGACTGGCAACATCTACTTATAACTGCATCGTATATTTAAAAAGGGAAACCGTAGCATTATACAAATTGGACATTCAAGAACTGTACGTTTACCCCAAAAAAATTACTGGAAACTTAAAATTGAATTGTTAAATTTTTAATTTGAAGTTCAATTACAGTTTATAGAAATTTTCATTTTCTGGATTTTTTCTTAAGTGGGTCATAGAAAAAATATGCTGTTCGATTGGATTGTCCATATCGCACTTGAATGATTGAGCACTCCGCCTACGGCGTCGTGCTCAAACTTCGTTCTCGTGCGATATGGCCATCATATCCACACCAGTTGCACAAACTACTATTTTTATCAAAATATGCTCTTTTACATTTAAAAACAACCTGCCAAATGTCAAATCAATTTATCCATCCATTCTAAAATTATCGAATTAAAACATTCAAGTTTTCAAAATTTCAACACCCTGTATTTCGAAAAGTGAATGTGCTAAACCCCCTAATCCTCATATTATTTTGTCCAATTTTACGAGAGGAATCTACATGCAAACGTTGTAATTACCCTTAACGTTCGAGATGCTTACACCATTTTTTGCGCGATCTTATTGAAATAAATTCCGAATAAAATAATTTAAATTTCTTCAAAATGAATGAAATGTCAAAAGTGACATTTATACTTCTCGATCATTGTTTCTATGCTATTTATTACTTCTCGACGTCTGAACGGTAAGAAAATCACTTACCGACGTGTTAAACTTAGAAACCAGTAAACACAACCTACTGTCCTGACAACCGGTGTTGTAAATAAACAAAAAAGATCAATCGCGCAAAAAAATTATGGAAATAATAGTGAAAATTTATCCAAACAAATTCAAGTAGATCACCAGCACTGCGAATACCAGCTTTACCTAGAATTTTAATGTAGCATCGGTGGTTCAACTGGTAGAATAGAATGATCGCCATCCACGCGGGCGGCCCGGGTTCGATTCCCGGTCGAAGCATATGAATCGCTGCTTCGTATACGAGAGAGAGACTCAGGAGAGAGCACACGCACGCAAGTAAGGCACATAACGAAGCAACATAACATAACGTAACGTAACGGTCAGATATTTTACGTCGCGACCCCCGGTCGCTCAAACCTAACCTGACGTGAAGAGCTAAAGTTCCAATAATTAACAAACGCACCACTAGAAGCGTTTACCCCGTCGTCTGACTGACAAGTACACTGTCAGTTTTCGATATATTATGAACGTACTCATCATGTCATCAGTCATTTTTGATTGAGCGCGAATTTTCAACTAATTTTATCTTGATAGGTTACTTCAAATATGTGAAAGACAATCTCCTGGGTATACAAAATTATGTTGCACAAGTTTTTGTTGAACTACTATCCCTGAATTCTCAAAACATTTGAATTTGTCCATTATTGACCTAGGTTGAGACCTAAAAGATCTATTGTGCCCTCTCACTTCTACTTAGCTCCTGAGGAGAGTATCAGAAACTAGTAGCTCCTTCAGTCCTATTTCCCGGAGGAATTCTAGGATGTCTGCAGGCTTCAACTTAGGTAATTGTCCTCTTCTATCCAGTAATCTCCCAGGTGCTGTGCTCTAGGATTCTGAAGTGATGTGCAGTTGGAAAGTATGTGGATGGAGGTTTCTTCTTCCATGGCACAAAATCAGCATTCTCCTTCCTCCACTATTTTGAGCTTTTTGATGAGCCCATTTAGGCGACAATGTCCCGTTAGGATCCGTGTTAAAACTCTTAGCGCAGTTTTACTTTGATCTAAGCATTTCTTCGATCTCAACATGTTGTAGTCACCCAGAAGAGTATTTGATTGTATAAGCCCTACTAGATCTTTCCAATGGTCAGATCTTCTCTTTTTCTCGGCTTTACCTATTTCTTCCAATATTACATTGGGGCTGATTCCGAAAAAGGATTCAGGCCCCCAGAAAGGTATTTCAGTCCTCCTCGTTTTCAGTTCATTTGCAATTTCATTTCCTTCTATTCCAGTGTGTCCTGGAATCCATAGTAAGATGACTATATTGTTCTCGCCTAATTCATTAAGTTTGTCTAGGCTTTCCCACACCATTTTGGAACTGATACACTGATTACAAGAGCTCAGTGCTTTAGTGGCTGCTTGACTATCCGACATTATGATAATCCTTTGTCTTCTGTATCCTTTATCAATATTGAACTGGGCGCACTTTCTTATGGCGTGGATTTCCGCTTGAAAGATACTTGGGGTTTTTCCCAAGCTTTCAGAGTGTTTGGTTCCTGGCCCGAACACTCCTATCCCAGTTCCTTCTATTGCTTTTGAGCCGTCTGTGTACCATTGAATGGCATTCTTTCCAAGTCTGATAATGGTATTTGGATCCCATTTCTTCTTGTTGCTTAATTTCGTAACGAATTTCTTTGAAAATTTATACTTTTCCATCACCGTCTTCTGGCATGTCCCAGGTTGTCTGATTTCTAAAAAGTGAGGAGGCTTATTGACTTGACTATTGGTTAATAAAGGAAAAAATTACTAACCACTAATAGAGAAATTCAACTTCTCAGTTGGCTAGAAGGAGCAATAATTGTCAACTTCACAGCTAGTAGTGGAAATTCATATGGAAGGCCTAAAAGGAATAAAACCTTCAACTCTTTTGACACGTATTCTTCCACAAACTAATTTATTTTTTGAATTCGCATATAAACTATCAAAAAATACCATTTGTACTATTTTTAAAATTGTCCTGTACATCTATTAAAATCGACAGTAATTAAATATTTACAAAACATTTCGCTACAAGTGCTAAGAATATTGTTCCTTTGAAACAATTCATAATAGTTACTTTTATCATCAAAATCTTTCGTTGCAAGGACATTTCGATATTATTGTTAATAAATTGTAATCGACTTCAAATATCTCCAGTACACAATCGGAATAACTGTTGAGAAGAAATTGGTAAAATTCAAACGGAAGTAAGGTTTGAATAGAGTTTGACATTGATATTAGAGAAGATAAAGGAGCTGTGGATATTTAAGCAAATAAAATGGCTGTTCGAAAACAGTTGATGACAAAGAGTGAAACAAGAACATACCTACAGAGATGGAAGTGTGGGTGAGTTTTGAAAAAATATTTAATATATGAACGTTCATTTAACTCTAATAATAGTTGCCTAATATACAGGGGTTTTTATCAAAAATTATTAAATTTTTTCAAAAAATAACCCTACTTCATATCTTATGCATATTTAAATCCATAGTTAACAAAATAATAAAATTGCTTGTCATTAAGCGTCATACAGGGTGTTATATTTAATTTCGTAAGAATATTTCAAAGCTAAATTTTATCTCTGCAAATGTTGTTAACAAAATTCTAATATTTGTTATAACGTTATTGCGTTATCTCTTGTTAAAAAACGTCAGATCGGTTCATTTAAAAAATGAGTGTTTCTGAAGAAGAAAAAAACAGATTTGGAACACAACGCATTGCAGAAATTAAAAATGCAGCATTGGAGAGTTTATCTCCAAATACGTTTCTATTGATAAGAGTCTATGTGCTAGAAAAGCATACTCGTTGCTTTATCAAAAATATCATTTGCGGAATTGCCAAGCAGCAAACTCTAATACCTTTCGAAAAATTTTCCGACAAAATGTTCTCCCTTCTGATCTGTTTGTATCTGTAGAGTAGGGAGGGTGAGCCAGGCTCAGATCACATGTGACCAATTGTACATCTCCCGAAGAGTTGACCTCCTAGGTCATCGTCCATCCTGTCCTTCCCAGGAAGGTGGACAGGTCACTAGTCTCCATTATATATGCAGGTGTAGGCCAAGACTCACCGAACACACACTCTCTTATCGATCATAGCTCCGGACATGCCTGACAGTTTCATCTTCCTGTTCACAAATCCTGCATAGAGGTGTGAGGTGTTTTGAATTGAGTTGTGCGTTATGTTAACATAAATGTAAATGTACAGGGTGATTCACGCAAGTATGCCATAGTCGGTGTTGTTTTTTTTTTTCAATAAAACACCCTGTATATTTGCATATTTTTGAAATGCTCCTAATGAACCGATTCCAACAAACTAAATAATGTATGGTCAATTATGAATTATACAGGGTGAATTTTTAAAATTAATAATTTATTACACTTGAAATATTGGTACTTTTTTAAATTAGCTAAATATGGATTTATCAAAAATCTAAACTAACTAATTATTAGACGTATTTGTATATCAAACAAAACCTGCTACGCCCATGAATTTCATCATAAATACCTAAAAATTGCCTAAAAACGCCAATAATTAGACAAAATCGGTAAATAATGTGGATTGTTTTAAATCGGTAAATAATGTGGATTGTTTTCTATTCTGTCAGTTGTTGATGTGTTGACAGTTTATACTGAAAAAGTGAAATCTTTCTCAAACACTCTTTCCTTGTCGACATAACAATGAAATATTTAACTGAGTCTCACCGAATTGAGATTTTTATGATGATCGGGTACGGGGATAACTGCAGAAGTCAAGTTGAAGTAGTAAACTTATTCAATCACAGGTATCCCGAATTACCTAATATTTCACAAAGTACTGTGTCTAAAATTCATGCACAATTCAGAGAACTTGGACATGTCAAACCATTGAAAAGGAAACAACACTTCGTTGAAGATGATGTGAAAGTGTATATTTTGTTAAGTATCGAAGAGAAACCAACTTCAAGTACACGTCAAATTGCCCGTAAAAATAATGTTAGTCATACAACTGTTCTAAGATGTCTTCATAAAGAAAAACTTCATCCCTACAAAATAACTTTTGTGCAGGAGTTAACAGAAGACGATCTAGATCGTAGAATGGATTTCTGCGAAAGATTGATGAATAAGCTGAACAGAAATGAGATACCTCTTGGTACCATTCTTTTATGACGAATCAACATTCACATTGAATGGAGAGGTAAACCGACAGAAATGTAGATATTGGTCAGTACCCTCAAAAGGTGAACGTTTGGACCGGTATCATAGGCGACCTTATTATTGGTCCTATATTTATAGATGGAAATTTGACAGCTGGAAAATATTTAAATATGCTCAGGAATGAAGTTATTTCTGCGTTGGCAAACTTATATCCCAACGCAATAGATCCTAGCTTACCGAATGAAAATGTTTGGTTCCAGCAAGACGGGGCAACACCCCATCATACTTTGATGGTAAGAACTTATTTAGATGAAATCTTCCCCAATAAATGAATTGGACGAAGAGGTACTATTGAGTGGCCAGCCAGATCGCCAGACCTTACGCCGTTAGATTTTTTTCTGGGGGGCTACTTCAAGAACAAAGTATATATACAACACAACCAACTAGCATTGAAGACCTCAAAGACAGGATAACTACAGAAATACGGAATATTTCACCTCAAACTTTAAACAAAGTTAAGGAGGAGTTCTATAGGAGACTGTACTATTGCCAACAACTAGGTGGAGAACATTTTGAGCATTTATTTTATGTATGTGTTTAATAACGGTAAAAATAAAAATTTCACCCTGTATAATTCATAATTGACCATACATTATTTAGTTTGTTGGAATCGGTTCATTAAGAGGATTTCAATAATATGCAAATATACAGGTTGTTGATGTGTCTCGGCATTTTTTATAATTTTCAAAAATAATGACATAAAGAGTTTTATTCCATAAGTGGTTTCCACACTGTATGAAAAAATGCACATATTTCGAAACAATATTTGTGTGTAAATTCTATAACCTCTTCAATAATTTTGAATAATTCACCATGACACATAAGGAACGCATTTCAGAAATGTAATCACCATTTGAATTCACCCACATCAACAAATACGCATAAAATTTCAATTTATAACGTACCATTTGTTTCCACCCACACCATAGATGATGTTGTACACTCTAAACTCCGTACTCCTCTGCTACAGCGAACAGGAAATCTTTGCAATGTGTTCTTATCGACCCTTTTGTACCCTTCATTAACTTCATGCCATTATTTCTGGTAACAATCGGTTGAGATTTTAACAAAATATTAGAGTTAGTGGATTTCACCTCCTTCCGATCTGTTAGACGACGTTTACCTTCCATGCAAATGAATAACTGCGGGTCCGCAACGTCGCTGAAATGTCGCAAATGATACGAACTTGAAATCGTTGATGATATTCTATTCGTACTTGTACTGTTCCTTATTCTATGAGAAATTAGTAAAACGTCTCATAAAAATATTAATTCCTCTTCGCTTTATTATCTCTTTCTTTAACTCAACTTTTCAGTTGCGTTATCCAAAAGTGTTGGGTAAAGTGAGGGACGATTTAACTGCCACTTAGGGGAAACTTACTAGCCGATAAGTGACACCGTTTGGTGCAAAAAGTTAGGTTTCGTTTCAACGATTTAAGTGTCACTCAAGTTTTAATTGACCAATGACCCTAGAAATAGTATATTACACACCGAGGGGAGCGGAGTTTCATTACTGTCGAGAGATTAGTTAGTTGACCGAGACTCGACGCGTCGAGGTTAGCTATTATCTCGAGAAAGGAATGAAACTTCCTACCTAGGTTTGTATACTATTCCATTTACAACCATCATATAGGTACCGATCAAAATTAATAATCCTTTGTTTCGATCTGACCACTGTAATTAATATAAATAAATATCAGATAAAATAGGATGGATATTAAATTCGCGAATAATAGATTAAGAAAAATGTCCTCCGATAAAGAATTGATGGATTGTACCCCTCCAAAAATAGGTATTATAATATTTGTCCACGACCACCTAATAATAAGTCGATATTTTACCTCCTAACTAAAGGTATATGGTACCCATATATCAACTGTCGTGAATTATGGTTCATAATACACTGTAGTGTATTATGGTTCATAATTCCCGACTAGAGATGGGGGTACAATATGAAATAAACTATTAAATCTGTGTATTTTGTTCAGGAAATTTGTTTCTGACATATATCGTACCTATAAAATATTGTAATTTTTAGTATTGATACTTTTCATAACGATATTTTCTAATATTAAGTATTTCAAAACAATATATTTATAACGGTACGTTGTATTGATACTTTCCACAGTATCGCCCATCTCTATATATGTCAAATTATTTGAAGTAGCTGCCACAACATTTTGAGGTTAGTAACATGCCAAATCGCTACTGACTTTTATTTATTAATAAATAAATTAAGTGTCGTGGACAAAGTATAGTATTCTACTCGCAATTTATGGCCATAATTCACTTGGGTGACTTGCGCCCCTCGCCTGCGGCTCGTGACGCAAACGTCACCCATCGTGAATTATAGCTATCATAAATTGCTCGTTTAATAATATACTATTATCAATGTGTTATATTTTTGGATATAAAAAATATTCATCTAAAATAGATAACATTAACGATCACATTCTTTTAGAGGGCGGGTCGTGAGGGCGGGAAGTAATATGACGTTAGTAATGACAACATTACATATATGGTTGTGAATAAAAGTCATTTATTACAGCTTAAGTGATTTCATTTGATTTATAGGTCCCATTCTATTTCATCTTCACTCTTTCTTTCGTCTTAATACAATGTTTGAACGACCAAGACGATGGCCAGTATCATCCAGATAACGAAGGTAGATATATTCCCGATGATTCTGGAAAATACATCCCAGATTATAGTGGTCTATATCACGATGACGGTACTGGACGTTACGTTGGAGAGGATAGTAAGTAATAGCTGTTTGTAAAACAAGGGGGAGAAGTGCTACTTCTCTTTTCCGAGGATGAAGTTTACAGTGATCATTCGAGGGAGGAAGAGGCACTTTACCCCTATGTTATAAATATTATTTTCCGCCTTCCTCAAATAACAAGGTATTTTTAAATAATTTTTTCATGAAACTAACAAACAAAATTGATTAAAGAACCGAAACAATATAGGCACATTATTTCCATTCTTGCATCCTACATACATATGTAGCCTACCATAGAACCAAACAAAATTTCAATGTCAAAATATTTTATTACTCAACATATTCTCCTCTTCATTGGATACATTCATTACAGCGAACCTGCAACGAAATATTTTATTACTCAACATATTCTCCTCTTCATTGGAAGAACCTGCAACGTCTCTAGACCTTTCAAAAATAATGATTTATTTATGCTCTGTATACCCGACCTCCACAGCTTGTATTACCTGCCCGTTGGAAGAAAATTTACGACCTTTTAAACTTTTTTCCAGTTAAGGAAAGAGATGATAGTCGGACGGAGCCAAATTTGGTGAATAAGGGTGGTGAATTTTTTGCGCAAGGGCGTTGTCCTGCTAAAAAAAACCTTTGGATAGGTCTCCGCGTCTTTTCTCTTCAATTTTTCCCGTAGAGTAGTCAGTAATGTCGAATAGTAATCTCCGGTTATTGTTCTACCCTTATCCAAAAAATCAATCATGATTACTCCATGGCAATCCCAAAAAACTGAAGCAAAAACTTTTCCAACAGATTTTTGGACACGAAACTTCTTAGGTCTTGGAGAGGACGAAGGACATTGATCACCAAGGGTATTAAGCATATCTTCGTAAATCTGCTTACCTCTTAACCCTTTTAAATACAGGTACTTGATGATGGCTCGATACTCCAATTTTTCGATTTTACAATTTGGGTGAACATCTTTTTTCTTTTAATTTATCGCGTAACTCTGGTTTACTTTTTTGACGTCCAATTTCACACTGACACTTCTAATGTTAGTTATTGTTCGCTGCTATGGTAACGCAATATTTTGTT
>CAJUYI010003543.1:0-22772 GCA_910591695.1 Galerucella pusilla | reverse complement strand
TAGCCAACTTACGCGGACACACTGTATATATATATATATATATATATATATATATATATAAATTATTAGAAATATTTGCCAACTAAGTAACGGAGACGATTTATGTGGGGATGATAATTAAAGGTACGACCAAGGTGATTCCGTTCTATTCGTTGATAAGCATTTAAACTGTAATCAATATTATTGTTTTTTGGCTTAGTTGCGACAATTTCATGAACATATATATATATATATATATAGTGGGTATAGGTAACAAAGTGAAGGTAGATAAATGAAAAGTTAGTTCAATTAATTTTCATAATAATAGCAAATACATAGAATTTTGTTAATCTCCCAAGGTAAGGTGGACGCGTGTCCACGATGAATTCGTACCGTATGTCGTTCTTCCATCTCGTACAGCCTATTGCCTATTGTCATTTTGCAAACCATCTGTACTTGTAGAAACATATAAGTCAGAAAGTTTCTTAAGTCTATTAAAAAAGACCGAGAATTGACTTTTTTGCTAATACTTTCAACATCCTTAGTGATTGTCATCATGGTATTCGATCAGCTTAATCAACGCAGACAGCTACTTCCAGTTCAATACCACATACCAAATGAATCTCCACGCATGAGGGTATATGTTATTGTAAAATTTCACGCCATACAACATTTATATTGAACTTTTTTCGGTATTGCTTATAGTTATTCAAATAATTAGGAATGAAATGAATGCCGAACGGTTTGTTTGTTTGTTCTCATTTCGTAATTGGGCTTTCCCGTTTATACCATGATAATTAAAGGTACAACCAAGGTGATTCCGTTCTATTCGTTGATAAGCATTTAAACTGTAATCAATATTATTGTTTTTTGGCTTAGTTGCGACAATTTCATGAACAATTAATATTAAGTAGTACTATCTACCTTCCTGTTTTTGTCAATGCTCCGTGTAAAATCATGGTCATTTATAACAGTGAACTTTTGCTTTAGTTATGTGTATCAAAAATACAAGCATTTGTATATAATTATACAGAGCCGCCTCGACTATCATCTAATTTATTATTTAGTTCTGTTCTATCTTCCACTTCAAGAATTTGTTCCAAACCATTGTTATTCTATTGTACTTACGCCCGATTTCATAATCAATCGTAATGAGACTTCTGCACTTAATGTACTATTAACATAGAATGATCGTTTTATCACACATCCTCAACGTTTTAATAGCCTGTTAAACTGGAAAGACCTACTGTCTCAATGAAGGTTCATTGACTGGTTCCCTAACCTCAATTATCAGCTAGGTGAAGTACCTGAATTCATTATTTAAAGACCCGACAGATGTCCTGTCATGTCTTACCATAGTACACAAATTTCGAACCCTATTGCAGCGCCATTACCGGAACTAATTTTGATTGTAATAATAACCAGTTACTCACACAAATACACAATTTTTTTTTTTTCATTTATAACTTCAATTTTCTTTTCTTTCCTCGCCACATTTTATAAGTGTTTACTAATTATTTCAATGTCATGTTGTAGTATCAAACCTATAAGTAATTTTTAATGGCAATAACTTAGCAGTTTTCCTGTTGTAAGTAGGTAAGTAAGTAAGTAATATTTATTTAGCTCCAAGCTAATTACAAACAACTAATTCTATTTATATACAATATACAAAAGAAAATAACTTTAAACTAAAATGTCCCATCTCTAGGGAATAAACTCACATTTTTATTGAATACGTCCACATTTTTACTGTTTTTAATATCAGTTGGTAGCGAATTTGGAAATCGAAGCCCATCAGTGAACAGTGCTTTGATGAGAAATGATTAACTTGTAAATTCTACATTATAATGTTGGTTTGTACGTAATAATCGGCCATGGAGTTTAAACCTAGATACTAGTAGATCAGTTAGGTATTTTTTATTGATTATCCTGTAAATTAACACCAGGTCAGCTTTTTCAACATTTTGTTGGAGTGACGACCAATTCAATTGTCTAAACATATTTTCAATAGGAAAGCGCTTACCACATTTGAGTAATATTCTCATACATTTGTTTTGCAGTATCTGCAGACGAGTTAGTTGTTCTTTGGAGCATGAAAGTAACAATGATGTGCCGTAATTGAAATGAGGAAGAATTATAGAATTGTATACTCATTTTTTCGACCATTCAGATAACTCTTTTGCAATTCTCCCAAATTATTCAATTTTTTTGCCTTACTTTTTACATAAATAGTCCCCATACATGTCAAAAGTCAACTGAGGGTCAATAATGACACCTAAATATTTCATTGTCTTTACTCTTTCGATCTGAATATTATTTAACACGATCTTATGATTTTGTGCAATAAATCTAGAACAATTGTTTTTAGAACCAATAACCATATATTTGGTTTTATCAGCATTTAGTTTCTTTAGAAGCACATAACCAATCGTACAAAAGCTGCAGATCATTATTTAATACAGTTGTAATTTGGTCATAATCACTGCTAGCAACGGATATAAGTGTATCATGGGCAAATAAATTCACAAAACACTTTTTAAAAACATGACAGATCATTAACATATAAGATGAATAGTAATTGCCATAACACACTACCTTGCGGTTCACCGTAACAACTTTCCACTTTACTAGAGCAAATGTTATTAATCCTCGTTACGTGATAACGATTTGTTAAATAGTTTTCAAGTAGTGTTAATGCCGATGATGTTATGCTGTAAATTCTCAATTCATCAATGCTTCCGATTTATAGTTTCAAACGCCCGCTTCAAATCTACAAACACACTTAGCACTACTTTATTTCCATTTATCTCCCCTCTTCACCTCGAACACACAAATTGTATCGAAGTTTCACAAGAATGATTATTCCGGAAACCAGACTGTCCCTTGTAGAGTGGACCATTTTTCTCAAAGAACTGCTGTAGCTGATATTTTAGTACTATTTCAATGATTTTATCTACTACAGACAGAAGATTAATATGCCTGCATTCTTCCGGTTTAGATGGACATGGCACTTTTGGAATTGGCACTATCACGCTAGTCTTCAAATCAGCTGGTATAACTCCCTTACGTATTATAGTGTTAATAGTGTTATTAGTGTTTACTTTGTTTAATAGAGGGTAACCAACAACACAAAATGAACATTTAAGTATCTTAACATTAAAGCAGGTATCACTAGTACATTTATTCTTCAAATTAAACACTATCTTTCTTAGCTCGTTTAAAGTAATTTCCCGAAAGTTTGTCATTTGATCCATATGCCAAATTATTGGATACTTTTAATGTCCTATATTACTTTTAATATTTTTTATGCTATTATTATAAAAATTATTAAAATTTTCCTGTATTGTGTCATTATATCCCTCGAAATCTATGTTATCTAAATTTTTTGGGTTTTTTGTCCTATAATGTCTTTAATGGTTAACCACATTTTCTTAGTATCATTTTTTGCATTGTCGATTTTTTTCTGGTAGTGAATCTTTTTTTGTTCCCGAATCGTTTTTGTAACTTTGTTTCTTTTAATTTCCAATTTCCAATTTAACTTCCAGTTGTAAATGTTTCATTAAGGTGACTAAATTTTGTTTTACCACTTTATAATCTTACTGATATTGTTTTGGATATCAAATTTTGTAATTACAATTTGCTTTCATGTCTTTTCAATTCAACGTAATTTGATGGATTTTTAAGTTTTAGATGTAATTTTTAAAAATATTATGTTCTTATTTTGAATTCTCAATTTTGAACATCATGTTACATTACTTGATAAATGATTTTGTTTAAAATTTAACATAATTTCATGAGATCTTTGTTTTAAGTGTACCATTTATTTTTTGTAGCCTGATGATGGTAATTATTTGCCAAAACTAGTAGCAACTTAATTGTCCTTTTATGGACAAGATTAAATATTGTGATTCAAACTTCGAATTTTATTGAACCCTTTTGGACACAAAAAAGATTCCATTAAAATCGGAATCCCGTTTGGGAGAAGTTTAGTATGAACCCGATTGCAGCGCCACCTACTGGGATATAAACATTCGTACAGAATGAGCTTAAACATTTTCTGGATAGAAACCACAGCCAAAAACAATCAACAAACTGCAGAGTCTAATAAAAAATTGGCTTTTCCAAATGTGACATCTGTAGTTGTCGTGTTATATTGGGCAGAAATCTATCAAATTGATTGGCGGTTGATTTAAACTTCATAACAATTTATTTTGAAATCCTGTTTTGATACTTCTCCAGCCAAAAATAACAAACTCATGTTTTTGCATTCAATACCTTTTTTGAGTAGAAACTACTTTGAAAATGGTAAAATGCCAACAAGAACCCAAAATTTTTGGTTTTTGCTTGGAAAACTTTAAGAACCATTCATCAAATGAAACAAAAAGTAATAAAAATAATAAAAATTTGAAATATCAGTTTTTATTAACTTTATTATGAAGAAGAATATAATGAGCTTTTGAACATAACTAACCTTTGGGTTTTTCTGTTAGTACACTGGGCCCAATAGCGATTCAGATAATGAAATATTTGTCAATCGTCAACACAATTTATTTACTGATGTTTCCGAGAGTAAAATAAAGAGCGATGATGAATTTTCCATTTCTGTGACTCCTCCAAAACTGGTTGAGGCAGTGAATACCGCTTCATTAGAATCAGTTATCTTTAAGAAATTTTGTCTGGAATATGTGAGTATGTGAGTGTGTGAATTTGAATGTGAATTTCCTAGCGATTTGCGGAAAATCAATCTTCTTGGTTTTTTGAATATTGAAAAAACGATCGAAGTTGTACAGTCGACGGAAACGTTTTACTTATTACTAACACGAGTATTAGGAGGGCGTTTTACAATCAATCAATCCTTAACGCGCGATTGTTAATAACACTTATTATTACTTTTGTTGGTTGAATAACTATTTCCTCAACCAATTGTTGTACATAGCCATTGAAGCTGGAAAGGAGCTGCTATCGACATAAAATGTTTAGACTAGTTCTATTTCAACTGGAATAAAATATTTCAATAGAAGTCTGGGAAAATCCCTTTTCGGACGTGTAATTAACTATACTTTCTCATACAGGAGGTAAGTATTACAGATTTTTTAAAATGACACCCTCTCTCTTTTTTTATTATTTCAAATAGCAATAGACAAGGTTAAAGGTCATGGTGGAAATAACAATTTGAAACTTTCGTGAAAAACACTGACACACAATACCAATCCGTCCCTGTAACCATTTCAGGAGGACGTGTTTTATTTCGGTGCTCCGGAAGAGTGGAATTTCTAAGTTGAACAACTAAGTGAATATTGTGATTTTCAGTCAAATTACTATATTTATATGGTGAGTGCATTTGTCCAAACTACTATATTATACACCTTGGCAGTAAACTGTATACTGTAGAGTTGTCGTAGTTTTGAAACAGCAAATCAACAAGAAAGTACGATAACAACTAATTATTAGCATAGCATAATTAGACGGCCAGGGGCGTACTGAAGTGCCTAGGCCTTTTTCATCAGTTCAACTAAAATGTCAACTAGTATGTCATACTCTTCTATAGTTGCTCATCCAAAATATCCTTCAAAAAATCATGGAATCATAATCAGCTCAATCGATGGTGCTAGCGTTCAAGATTATTTAGTTCCTCTAAATCGTACAACCTAAAAATA
The DNA here is from genome assembly GCA_910591695.1 of Galerucella pusilla. Taxonomy (NCBI): domain Eukaryota; kingdom Metazoa; phylum Arthropoda; class Insecta; order Coleoptera; family Chrysomelidae; genus Galerucella; species Galerucella pusilla. The sequence continues at coordinate 17,136 of CAJUYI010003543.1, read as the reverse complement.
TTTCTAAACTAAGTCAAAATCGGGTATGTGTTTATCTCTCAAGTACGCAACTGGTAGATGACTTTATTAACAATCATGGATCCATAAAAGTTCTCGACGACTGATCACACCCCCCGAAAGGCTTGTACTGTCCAACGTTTGTCCCTCGATACCCAACGAACTTCTTATGGATGAATAGAAAAAGCTTGGTCTGAACTTAGTGTCTCCATTAACGTCTCTTCGTATCAGCTCATCACTACCCGAATTTGCTCATATTTTGAGCTTTAGACGGCAGGTACACGTTAGCCCTCATAATTTGAAAATTCCCGATTCTATTGTTATAGCCTTCGATAACACTAACTATAGAGTATTTCTCTCCCGAGATGGTATAACCTGTTACACTTATAAACAGGCGGGTCATATTGCATCACAATGTACAGCACAACCTTTGTCACAAACACCCACAGAACCTGTACCACAAATTCATGAACAAACGCTATCAGACTCCTCATACTCACCACAAACTATTGATCATTCCTTCAAAGAACCATTCACACAACCCTATTCACAAGCAGAACTTTCAGCACAACCCTCATCAGCGATAGATGAACAATCCTCATCGATATCGTTGGATACACCTCTACCTCAAGCTGTGAAAACGTCAAAACCAATCATAGAACAGATCCTTATTCCAGGAAGCTCAGGTGAATCTGTAAGTGAAAATGAAAGGCCCCACCCTTCGATAAAACGTCAGTTTGAAGAAAAAGCCTCTGCTCCTTCAGATCCCAATGCAGACCCAAGCAATTTATTCACAAAACCTTCATCCAAATAATTTGCAAAGACTAAAAAATCGAAGACAAATTTCAAATTCTCTGGCGCTGACTCCACCAAAAATTTCGTCGACAATCATTATCCCCCTTTATTTTTAAACCACGATCAATTGATGCTTCTATTGGACAATGTTCAAGGAATTGAAGATCCAATAAATGTTATTGATGTTTATACAACGAATTTGTTGGGATTAATGGATTCATTAAGTCGAGTATATCCTCATGTAACTGACAAGTCTACGAAAATAAAGATTACAAAACTAAACGATAAAATTTTCTCCCATATATGTGAAGAGACCTCGGACCTAGAAAGCGATTCGTCGCAAAGTAGTTCTCACTCTACAGCAAGGACTCGTAAACGATCCTATAGCAGCATTCAACTCGATACTACAGTGGAAGATTGATGGATTCCTCCATCGCTCACCCATGTTACAGATTATCATTGCAGAACATTCACCTGAAATCTACAAGAATCGAACCTTAAGGCATGACAAACATACAGCTCTGAGCATTTTAATTGTATCAGAAAATATAGAACTGATGCAGCTCATGCTCAAGTGGTGGCGTGATAACTTTAATAAAATGATCTATTGAATCTGAAACATGTCATGTGAACACAAACCTAGAAGCTCTTGTTGTGAAAGTCATTTCCAATACTCCGTTATATACTTTTTAATATATACATACCTCCCAACGCCCTTATCGACTATTCAAGTTTGACAAATTTAATTGAGCAAGTTCCAGCTCCACGGATAATTTTAGGTGACTTTAACGGACATAATGTTATATGGGGATCTCAAAACACGAACGAAAGAGGTGGTCTAATATAAAAAGCTATAGACGATTTACATCTAAATTACCTAAACGATGGTAGACCTACAAGATTCAATATTAATACAGCCGAATCTTCGTGCATTGATCTAATTCTATGTGACCCAAACTCAACACCTTTCCTATCATGGGATACATTAGACTTCACGTATGGAAATGATCATTATCCAATAATTATCAATAATAGTTGCACTTCACCGGATAACTCCAATAACTCAAGCAAATGGAAATTGGAACTCATTTTCCAATACGATAGAGGGAAATATGAAACAATTAGTAATTTCTCGTGACATTGACAAAACGCTTTATGACTTCAATCAAATAATAAGCGCGGAAAAACATATGGGAAAGACCAAATTTGTTTCAGGATGCCAACCGGTCCCCTGGTGGAACGTCGAATGTGAAAAAGCAATAGCCGAGAGTAAATCAGCCCTGAACCAATACAAAAAAACATAAAACGGATGAGAATAAAATAGAGTTAAAAAAATTGAAGGCATTTGCACAGTTAACAGTAAAATCAGCAAAAAATAAGTGTTGGCAAAACTGTGTGTCCGGAATAACTAGCTCCACCCCAACCAGCCAGTTATGGAATAAAATTAGGAAAATTTCTAGAATACCCACTTCATCGAACATCAAAAGATTAAGAAATGATACCAATATTATAACATCTGCTCTGGAAATAGCTTGTACTTTAGAAAATATATACAGAAAACCGTCCTCTGATGAAAGTTACACAGATAGCTTCATCAGAAACAAGCTCTTAGTCGAAGAACGATATGAAGAAACTGACAACAACAATTCCATGAAAGATCCTATAACACTCGACGAATTGAACAGCTGTTTTGATGAACTGAAAGAGAAAAGTCCCTGAATGGATGAAATTCAACCTATATTGTTAAAAAACCTGTTGAACTTTGCAAAACAAAAGCTACTTTCAGTTTTCAACTTAATATGGCTCGAACATAAATTTCCTTCTCTTTGGTCTAAAGCTATGATTATTCCATTGCTCAAAAGTGGCAAATCTCGACTAATGTCGGGGTCATATAGACCAATATCTTTAACGTGTGCTATGTGCAAGGTTTTTGAAAAGATGGTGAACAATCGCTCATTATGGTATCTGGAAAAAGATAACTTGATGGCACCAGAACAAAATGGTTTTAGGAAAAATCGTTCGGCAGAGGACAATATTTTAGATTTAGAAAGCAATGTACTGGAAGCGCTAGCTAGTAAACAAAAATGTATGGCAATATCTTTCGATCTAAAACACGCATTTGACACCGCATGGAGGTACAACATATTGAGGACACTTCATACCTGGAACCTTAAAGGAAATTGTTTGTCTTGAAGAACAGAAGTTTTCTAGTGAGAGTTAATAATTGTTTCTCAAATTCTACTATTCAACAAAATGGAGTATCTCAGGGTTCTGTATTGAGTCCGACTCTCTTCTTAGTAGCAATAAATACGATTATCAAAGCCATCGATAAACCAATTTAAGCACGTTTGTATGCAGATGACCTGGTGATATTTATAAAAGGAGAAACTTGAATCTAATGTCACAAGTCCTGCAGAACACATTAAAAAAACTAGAAGTTTGGTCTAATGATATTGGATTCGAATTTTCTGTTTCAAATCTGGCATGATCTTCTCCTCGAGAACTGTTCAAAAGCCCAAACTAAAGTTGTACGACTCACACTCACAATTTAAACCGCATGTGAAATTCCTAGGTACAACATTTGATGAAAAATTAACATGGGACCAACATATAAAACAACTAACATTATCATGTAATGAAAAGTTACATTTATTGAAAACCCTATTTAACAAATACTGGGGATCGAATCAAACTAATCTAGGTAGCTCACGCTTCTGCAAGCAGATCAGTCTTGAAACCCTTAGATGTCCTTCATAACAACGCCTTAAGGATTTCTTTGGGAGCCTTCAGAACTACGCCAATACAAAGTATATATGAAGAATCCGGAGAACCATCTCTTTATTATCGTCGGATGCAGTTGACTCTTACACATGCAGCAGTCATTGCACAAGACACCTCAAGACCCATTCATCCTCAAACCTTCCGGGATCAACCTCCAGACGAAAATGATCATTTTACCAACTGAAAACCATATTACGAACGATTACGACTCACGCTGAAAAGCCTGAATCTAAATGCTCCTGATACATTTTATAATGCAATATCCTACCCTCCACCTTGGACACTAAAACCTTTTGTTTTAAACTACGATTAATTTGAAATAGTTGTTTGGTGAACATTCTCCAATAGACAGGCTAATGAACTTCCTTAAGGATATCGTTGTTTTAAATTGTATTTAGTAATTTAGTTCAATATGATTGATATATTGTTCAAAATTTTGTACTTGCCTAATTTTTAAGTTGCAATTACTGTATAGTTCCGATATTGTTCAGTCGCTAATAACCTTTTGGTGGATGCGACTAATCTTTTCAGTAAAAAAAATACCACTTCTCCCAATTGAGTTTCCATGTGAAAAAAAGTGTTTAGATTATCTGCAAATATGTTACAAAGTAGTATCGGTGTTTCATCTATTTACGTATGTACCTTTCATACTAACTGCAATTACTCGTACGTTATAGAAGGTATTTCAAATATTTCATGTTACAATTCAACGAGTATTTATAATATTTATGTCAAAGTGTTACATTTTGTAGGTATCCTATCAAATAATATTTCGAACTGAGCTTTTTGTTGAATGAAAGCTTATTTATGGGAAAGTTTATTAGTACGGTGCTGGTTTTATACAAAGAGTCAATGTTTTATACAAAATATGAGGTCCGCTAGGTCAACAGGTTTTAATCCAGTGGTCATTTACTTCTGGCGGTATATTGATAATGTTATTTATAACAAATTCTACGACAAAAATTAGAGCACAACGTCCAATATATCAACCCAAATAATATTGGGAAAGCAGCAATAGTTTGAAGATTCTCACCACATTATGATGGTTGTTTTAAACTTTCCATAAATTAGATCCTACTCTTTAATTCGAAATTTGTCACAATACGGACAGTGCGTAATTTGATTCTCAAAAGATGGAAAATTCATTTGAAAAGTCTACTAGATTGCTGTTAAATTAGTTCATTCGCCAATATACACAGATCATGTTTTAATTTAAGGAGTATTGTATAAGTGGGTAGCAACCTATTCATAATTTTATCTTGAAGAAATAGGAAAAAGTGCCTGAATAATACATGCAAGGTTGGTCTAGCTATCAAATTGCCAATAAAGTTGCACAATACCCAAAAAGTTCAATGTGAAATACGAGTAATAAACTTATGGTAGGACAAGATAGTATACTATTATAACAAATATGAAAATCACTTTCCAAAAAGTGGACCATCCACAAAGAAGAAATATCTATTTCTCGGAGTATATGCCCCGACAGACAATGAATTACATTTTTAAGTTAAACGAGGTTGGGATATCTTCACGATATAATGTAGCATTTGAAAATTCAATGACTAATTTATGATACTTAAATTATAAACAATTAAAAGAAGGGTTCATTTCCATACCTTATTTGGTTAACCTTGATATATTTTCAACAATATATAACATAATGTTATCCAAAACTTATGTCATCTATGCCTTCATACACTTCAGGAGGATTTTGGTTATTACGTTCAGTTTTCTTATGAGTTATTTCAAATATCAAGAACCTAAAATCATATCCAAGAATTAATCATCAATAATGTTTATGAAATATATGCTTACCTCTTTTCAATTTTCATTTGTAATAATTATAGTTACTATAGCTAAGTTGTTTGTTCATTATATTGACAAACGTCAATAATAGGAAAGAACATGCGAATATTTCCATGCTATTTGTAGGTTGGTGCTAGGTGCTAATGATTGTTAGATTAGTAGTGACAGAAGTGATAGACACCCAGTGGGTGAAGCTTTTTTGTCAGACAAGACATTTTCATAAAAGATGAGGTAGAAACCAAGATGAGGATAGTTCTGTTGTTGAGCTTAGTTGCCAATCAGTTTTTGGTGTCCCCTTGCTGTCGAAAGGATAAGTTTTGTTTAGGGATAAAAATATTTTAGTTACTAAAGCTATTTCTAATAGGGATCACCGTGATATCAAGTTTAAGCCACGCACGTGGCGTACTTTTGGTTTGGAGCGACCATTTTGGCTGGTCGCCATTGCCACTTCGGCACTTTTGATTTCCAACACACTTTCCTTTGTGGGTCCTGATTCAGGCCCTGGAAGTGAGACAGGCCGAATTCAACCTGACGGGTATTCCAAACTAGATGCTCATCCTATCCAGAAGCCGTTTTTCGAAGGGGCAGATTCCTCTTCCCGCATGACGACCATATGGCCGCTACAGATACTAGTCAAAACGAGAGTGGGACGACATTAAGCAATCTCAGTCTCTGCAATCCTGGGATTCAGGTTTCGTTTTTTCTATATTCCTAATTTTTTTATTCTTAATGGTATTGAAAATTTGCCATTAACAACATATCTGCGTCTTTGGTATAAATTATATCTGCATTTTTGGTTTCAACTTATGCGTTTTTCCATACAGACTTGTATGCTAAGTTGTATGTTATCCAACTTATATGTTAAGATATTTTTTTATTAAGTAATTTTTTTATAATACAATTCAAGCTTTACTTTTGGTAACCTGGTTCTATATGTATACCGAAATCATTTCAATTGTTTTCAACATATCTATCAATTAAACTTAATTTATCTAATTCCGCTATCAAATGTGACACTTTAAGTCACTCCTTGACGTTAGGTAACGTCACATTTTTCATAACCCTCATATATCAGTTAAGAATAGTACGTTGTTTACCGGGTAGGAGAAGCTTAACATTCCTGGACGACTGTGAAGATTGCTAAGTCGAGGCGCAAGCCGAGACTTAGCAACACAGAGTCCAGGAATGTGGCTTTTGTGTTATTTCTTTTTTGTCTACACTTTTAACATTCTTAATTTTTACAGATACATTTTATTAGTGATTTTACTTACTCCATTTTTTCTTTATTTTTTTATGAAGTTAATAATTACTGTCTAAAATAAAGTGGCGCTCACGGGAAGACTACTTTTCATTCAATACAATCTACAAATTAGCAACGGTTCCCACGACCTATGCTCACCGATGAACTGCTGCCGTTCGCACTTATGTAGTTACTTATAGTTGCTTTCCAAAATCAAATCATAATTTTCATAAACATGCTACAATAACCAACCATTCTAGTTTCTAATCCAAAAAATAGCAATATCACTTTTTGACCAGTTGCACCGTATTTTCGCCTTATCAGTGCAATAGGGTATTTTCCTATAAGCGGAAAAAATTAAAAAAGAGTTGGAGCAGGTACTTTGTGGTACTATTATGCCAGAAATCAATATTTCACACAAATAAATTAAACCAGTGATTTTTTATTAACTTAACAAAAATGGTAATTTTCAAATATTTACTCAGCGCGGGAAAATATGTGAGTTTATTGTGACGTAAGAGGTCTCGCTGCTTGCTTGTTTCATATAGGCCAGCTCAGGTGGGCGGCCGCAGGTCGAGCCGATGGTTCCGATTCGGCTGGTCAGTGATCTTGTCGCTCGGGATGCGGTAGGCGGAGCGACAAGATCACTGACGTCATAAAAAATCAGCGCGTTTTGGCGCGCTATTTTAATATAAAATTTTTAAAGTTGGTTTTGGCAACTTTCCCGCTTGGTAAAAAATTTGAAAAAAATTTGGAGTACTTAACTGAGGCCAGACAATCTTCTAATGGTGTTTAAAAAAAATTGTCAAATACCCTATTGTTATTGAACAGAAATATTATGGCTTGAGGCTTTGCGGGCTTCATCCTACAACTGTGAAACCGACCCTATTTTGTTACAATGTTTCCTTGCTGATTCACTGTTATATTGATATTATTGTGACATAATACACAGATTTCACATCCACAAGCCCAATTCAATTTCCTCACCTCACACGTGAACCGCGCGAACTGTCAAAAGATATAGAAACCAATAAAACATCATGAATTCGACTTTCAATATTGGCTAATGTATGTCAAAAAATTCACTAAATGAAATAGTTTTTCAGACGAAAAAAGTAACAGCTGAACAGCATGTTACATCCCCTCTCCTCGGGAGAAAAAAAAATAATTCCAAGAATCACTTTTTTTTTTCTGCCATCAAATGTTATGGTACGGGTCTTAAGCTGGCGCCCTCTATTGGAATACAAGGAGTTCGATATCCTTATTTAGTCTCCATGATAACGCCGTTCACTTAGGAGCAGGGTTACCAACTTTATTATAATAAAAATAGCATTGCTTGTGAAAATAATCGCCGAAATCGCCAGTTGTCATAGAGCGAGCGAAGCGAGCAAAAAGCGCGCTGCAGGCGAAAATTTTGAAAATCGGCGATTTTTTTTTCGAATCGTCGATTTTTCTTAATGATAAAAATTATATATTTCAGTAATTTTGCACTTATCATGCGATCTATATTTTTATGAAAATTTTTCTTGGTACTCACGTATTTTGACCTGAAAAACACGAATTTCATAATATAATCGTGAACATATCTCTAGTTTTCGAAATAATTAATGCCAAAGTTTGAAATTCCACCTGCTATGTATGGCAAGTTTTGGGCAAGTATTGTATCTTCTTAGATCCCAGGATATATTACATACATTTACCATTGTTAATTATGATTTTTGTCTGAGAAAGGCATCATAAATATATTATTTTTTCCGTAATTTTCCTATTATTTCATCAACTATCCTACATAAACAACGGCCATTTTGATAACCTCTGTGCGAATCTTGAGCGAAAAAAGGTGCCCAAAATAGCCGGATATAATAAAGAATATCGCCCAAAAAATAGCCCTTAGCCGAATCATAAATAGAACCGCCTCTCAAGAAAAATAATAGCCCAAATGGCGATTAATCGCCCGGGTTGGCAACCCTGCTTAGGAGCAACTTCTTCTTATATAGTGAAGGTATCCCAACCCAACTTAACTTAAAAGTGTAATTCATTATGTGTCGGGGCATAAAGCCGAGAGGTAGATGGTGCTTCTTAGTGAACGGTATACTTTTTGAAAAATAATTTTTGAAATTGTAAGGCCTTATAATGGTATAATAGGTACTATTATATTGACATCTATTGATAACACGTTTCACTTGAATAAGACAATTGTTACAGGAAACTATGATTGAGTAAATGACCACAAAACTGAGATGGTTTTTTGTCAATATGAATTTTGGTTGGTGTAAATGAATAAGTTGTGGGATGAAGTGATGTCTGATTAGGTCACTGAGCCTATTATTATTGGTGATGTTCATTCAGAAGGATACAGTTCCGGTTCACACGAGTCAAGTGATACGGAAAATGAAGATGATGACGCATCTTTATTTGTTCCGTGGAGGCGTAAAAAACTGCCAGATATAACAATGGAATCGGGTATATCCACAAGCAAAGCCAATCATCCGTATACATCAAGTAGTGTCGAACAATGACAAAGAAGTTGAAGCTAATATCTATGAAAAATATATTACTGAAGATTCCTATGATTTTCAAAATTGTTTTTAGGCGACGCACGCATCAAAAAAAGGATTTCAACTGCAATTTTCGAAATAGCCATACATCAGAAATATTAAAATAGAATTAGCTGACCCATGTCTAGAAATCGATTCGAATTGCTGTTAAGGATGTGGCATTTTAGCAACAATAGCAATCATGCTCTTGCAGATGATCGGCTTAGGAAAATCACTTCGCTTCTTGAAAAACTGATACAGAAATATGAAAAGGTGCCAACGCTAGGTGAAAAGGTCTGTATTGATGATACAATGGTGCCATTTTGTGGGCGGCTACGATTCCGACACCACATCAAAAATAAGCGCCATAAATGTGGAATTTCCGTTTAAAGATTTTGCACGGAAAAAGGGTACATCAGTAGTGTTCGGATTTATTGTGGTACAAATAACACAAACAGCACCAACCATCTTAAAATTTGGTGTTTACATTGATGGATTGCATTCTGGATTCTGGCCGGAAACTCCATACAGATAACTAGTATACAATTGTCTCTCTAGCAGCTTATAACAGAAATGGAAGACATACCTTATTGGCACTCTCCACACAACCGCAAATGAAACCCAGAAAAAGTAATGCTACTTTCAAGCATCGAGGACCCAAAGTGAGGACGAGTAGGTAACACATTTTTCAGAAGAAGAGGTGGTTTTTGCGTTAACTGTCAGACCATAAAATTCTTGTATGCACCATCGAATACATTTCCTGAGAAATCCACCGTAGATCCATTCCTTTTGACCGAAGAAAGCCATCAAAAACAAAGTTTCAAAATATTCCATCAGTCTTTTGCTTGTTGCACAGGTTGCATTCATCATGTGTTCAATGGGAGCCTGCCGCACGAACAAGTTACATTCCATGGAAATTGAAGATATGAAAGATTACAACGGGGCTCTTATAGTCAATATACGTGTGACTAAAGCAAAGACAATTGAATTGTTAATCGTGCCTGGTAAATTTCGAGAAATTTATAAAAAATATCTTCAACTGCGACCAACTCATGCCACATCAAACTCTTCATTTTCATATTGTCAGAATGGTAAATGCACTACACACAAAGTTGGCATAAGTAAGTTAGCTGAAAGCTTCTGAACTAAACAAGGGTCATTCATTTCGTCGATCATCGGCTAGAAAGCGGGGGTGGTGAAAACAGCTGTGAAAAAACTATGAGGATGGAAATCGACAGGTTATATCGACACCAGTTACAAGTTAGAGCGAGCAAGGAAAATTGTGAAAATTGTGGAAGCAATTAACAAGAATAGCTGTAGCATACAAAGTGTTAACAATATAACAAGTGCAACTACCACAGAAAGTATTACTTATACTAGGCGGGTGGAAAGAAGCCACCTGTAACTTTTAATAACTGTAATATTATTACTATTCATTATAATTATCATGTTGACAAAATATTATAATACTTGTCATTAAAATTATATCGTGCCTTTTTTTCCTGATATATTTTTATGTACGATAGAGTAGTATAACCTTATTTCCAATGCGAAACTTCATTTTAAATATTATTACAGAATAATCTAAATATTTCTCAACATTTTCACGAATGTACCTGAGCTATTTCAAGTTTTTGGTACAGAACAATAGGAACCACCATACAAACAAAAAAAAACACAAAACCATGGGGTGGACAGGAAAGAAAACTGTGAAGAGGAACCCCCAGCCAGGTCAGCTCTGAAGGAAATCGAACGACCTCTCATGGAGTTTTGTATTACCAGGCTGGGCGAAACGGATCTTGACATGAGGCACAAACACACATAACCGAACCAATACAATGACATCAAGGGAACATAGCCTCCAGAGCTATCTCTTATAAATGGAAAACATTCCTGGCGCCCGCATAGAATAAGGAAAGAAAATGGATACGCGTTCACGATGCACGAGTGAAGTCCTGTCGGAAGTGAGAGGGGATAGTGGAATGTTCTACTTAGCATCAACCCGCGGGTATAAAAATCCCTTGGGTAGATGCTTTGTTTGAAATTTTGTTCCATTTTTATTCCAACAATCTTCAACAATAATCGAATTATAAGTAGATAGATACCTTCCCAAAAAATTTCACCGAAAATGTGATTGTCTGTTTTTCCATTCAGTGAGGAGGTCCAAATTGTGTATTCGTAACAGACTACTGAAAATTGTTTAGTTGCAGCTGGCAAGGTGCAGTGTATAGTCTATTGAGAATTCTAGTATGATGAGTGATTCTAGAGAGTTTGAAAAAGCCGCGTGAACGCCAGACAGAAATTTATGTAGAAGTGTTGATGACACAGTGGAATTAGTTGGTACTACGCTTGGTTTTGGAAAATCTACGATTAATAGAGATATTAAAGAAGAGAAATGTGACCTTCGCTATTTTAGGCCTAGTTCAGGACTGAGGTATGTCCAATATATTCCTTATCACAATTATTATAACTAATTTCATGAATACCAATTTTTTTCCAAATCAATGACTATCTTTTGGGATATCTCACAGCTGTTTCGGAGAATTATTCAATTTGTAAACTAAATGATAGCTATCCATTTATTTCCAATCCATTAGTAAATTTAACACTGCTAAACTTTGAATTCAATTTTATAATAAGTCAACTTTCGCCTTTTTTTGAATATAGCGAAAATATCATCCACTTATACCTACTTACCTACATACATATACTTACCAAGCTTTAAGAAAATCCTCAAATTTCTTACTAACTAGTGTCTCAAAGCAAAAAATAAATGAAAATGTATTGCATCCAACATTCTATTGTTGATTAGATTGACAGTTGGATGAAGGATGCGTTTGAAAATATATGAGTAGTTGAATGAAATAGTTTAAATAGAGACAAAGGACCTTATAATCCGTTGTATTACTATAAGCGATCGAGAAGTTTATTTAGCTTAGCTATTCTAACAATATTACAAAAAATGGTACTCTGCTCACCATGTTAATCAATGACCTGGAAATTTCAAAGGTATCTTGTTATTCACTTTATTATCTCATCAACCTCAAATTTGTTATAGCTGAATAAATCTATCTTTCTCAGGAATTTGAGAATATTGACAATTGATAAATTGTGAACGAATGAGATATTTTAATGGGTTATTCATTTATATGGTTGAAATAATACCCTTCTTGGTATGCGTCATCGATTGTTAATGTCCTTCTAACACATTACGTAGGAAGAAATGGCAAAAAAGGCAGGTCTGTGATTAATCCTAATTAAAATATCACAATAATGAACCGTTTAAATGTATTACAAGCGTTAACCCTAATCTTTGACTTACAAAAATTTGATTGGTTGCTTTTTAGATTACGCGCAAGCTCAACCTATCAATCGAGAGTTTAAAATACTATGAAGGCGTTACTTTCGTAGCGGCAATGTGTCTTACGTCTTTTTCCACTGTCACACTGACAGTTCTCGACAGATCTGTACTTTGTTGTTTACAATCAATTATTATTCATGGAAAGTGAATGTTAATCTTATTGTTTTATTCATTTGAATAATACGAAAATATGCATGGATATACGGAAAAACGTCAGTATTTTGAAAGTATTTCCAGTTAAAAGAAGAAGCTGGTAATTATGAATTGCATTTCCTTTTCGAATTTGGCTGACTACGATCCAGATGATTTTATTAGCTATTTTCGCGGAGCACATCCTGAACGTATTCGGAGGGACTACGCATGCGCAATTAAAATTTGAGTGTTCGTGGAGTGCTTTAGAATGTGTTCAGGATAAAAAATCCCGTGTTCGGGGAATACTTAGATTCAATTTCGAGTATGTTCGGAACGTGCTCGATCAATCCTAGGATGATAGCTGGGATTTTTTGTTCCGAACAGATTATAACCTCAAAATTTTGGTTGTATGTCGTTATATGACATTTATAGCGGTTTAATTACTTTTTAATTTGCGTTTAAAACTTTTGGATTAGATATAATTTTGTGATAGTGTTCGTTGAGTTGTTTTTTTTTTAATTTTGGAAATCGTAAAAATTCGTACAAATCTAAAATAGTTAATTTTATAATTTACAATGTAATTTAAATTAAGAAAAGAATTATCTTCCTGATACATTTTATTTAATCAAATTAACACAAAATGAAAAAAAACTAAATGTCACTTCAAATTATAAATGTCACTTCGCGTTCGCGCTACCTTTAAAATTCGGAATAAGTTTGTAGGCACGCCTGCGCATTAAAGAAATCCAGTATGTACTCGGTTTGTGTTCTGGATGTGTTCAGGATTTGCTCCGCGAAAATAGCTAATAATTAAATTTAAGGTTAGCTACAAAATAGCAAATAAAATAAACGACATGCCGAAAACCCGGATATACGTCACAATCGATGACGCACACCAAGAAGGGTATTATTTCAACTATATAACTTGTGAATAAACTATTGAACTACAATTCCGTTAAATTAGGGATAAAACCCTTTGGTGTTATCGTTACGTGATCTTGTAACGAATTGGCAATTTTTCTGAATGTTTCTTCCCAAATATGGAGTGGCAAAAGTGCCATAATTTGTTTTTCTAGTAATCCCCTACTGTTGTCACAGATTATAAAGAGAACAATATATACGGTAAAACATCAAAAAATTTTCAACTCCGTTTTTAATGCTCTTGGACCTTCAACTCAGTATGGCCGCGATGTTGCCAGTTTAAAATATTTTCTTAATTTCTTACCAAATTGCAGTGTTGACTCGGGGACAATAACAATTTCCAGTGCCTTATTCAGTTTTTTTGGAAGTTTCCACTGAATCTTTAAAACTGCGCCATGAATTAAAACAATAATCATAATCGAATATATTGTTATGATTTTATTTTGTGCCTTTTTTTGTTATTATGGCAAATTTTAATTATTTATATTTTTTTATTTCAATCAATTTATTTAATTCAAAATTTTTTTATATTTGTTGGGCGCCAAATTGTTTAAAAACAATTATTAATAATTAGTTACCTTACTTTTATTATGAGATTCTTTTAACCTCAGGGTCGAATAGTTCCAGCCTGACAAACAAACTTGTAAAAAAAATAATATTTTTTTTTAAATAAAATATCTATGATGTGAAACAATAATCATATATTAATTTTTTTTTTATTTCCAATTTTCCAAAAAAATTATCTCTCAAATAAATTTTTATATACCCCTCGTACACTATTATTGCCTTCAGATAACTTGCAATTTCTCTGTTAGAGGGCGGTTAAAAGTTATGAAATTCTGAATGTGAAGATGGATGTCAAAACTATAAATTATTTCATTTGTTTTATCGATTCTAATTATTTAATTATTATTATTATTATTATTATTATTATTATTATGTGAGTATTATATTTTATTTATTTTAAAGTTCAAACTGTAATATTTTATATGTAAGAAATTTAGTAGTTTAAATTAATTTATCAAAAATTGTAACTACCCTCAAAATTATTACTCCTTATATTATCTTTTACTTAACAAACTAACTATATCTTCTTCTCTTCTTATTTAATTTAACTTTACCATATTTAATCCTTTTATCCTTCTAGGTGTCAGAAATACAAGATAATAAATTTCTTACCAATTTGTTACTGTAATGTTGATACTTGTCAATGTCTGCTGAGCTGCTTACAGAACTTTCTTGTCAGACACTTATACGGAATACCCACATGGACAAGTTTCACTAGATGCTCTCTTCGCTTCAAAATCTGATCCCAACTACCATGGACAAGCTCTATTAGATGTTCTCTTCGTTTCTGTATGTCTTATTTCAATTTTTATGTATCATCGCTTCATTTCTCTCCTTTCCAACTATAACCTCTCTTTAACTAAATTTCTCAAATACTTTCCACCGTCAGCTAGTGTCACCTTTTTTCTTTACAATTTATATTATATTTTATTAGCCTTCTTTTTAAATTCAATTTGATTTCTACTCTCCAAAATTTTTTTTAAAAATTGTTGATATCTTTCCCCATCAATAATTGTCTACTTCTCAAAATTTTTTTTCATAAGCTTCTAAAATTTTTTCAATTTTTTATTTGTCAAATTTTTTTAACTGTCACCCATTCTATAAATCTCTTTGAAATTTTAAAGTACTATACATAATTATATTGTCATAAGATTTTAATACTTTCTTTCTACTTTTAAATCCATATTACCTTTCATCCCACCTCTTACAATTTATTTGATGGCTTTCACATATATTTTACACATATAACAAAAAAAACTTCACTTTTAACATTACATTTCATTTTCTATTCCTAATATTTTTTATACTTCATACATCTCTATGATCAATCATGTTTTCCTTTACAAATACACTTTCTGGGATTTCTTACATATATTTTTATTATTTACGCTTCAAAATATTTTAATCTTTAATATTATTATAGCTTGAACCTTTTCTTTTTTTTGAAATTATTATTTTTAAATTCATATTTTGTCCATGTTTTGAAATGTTTTAAATATTGAATATTTAATTTCATTTCAATTTCCCCCTTGTTAAAATCGAAACACAATCGAACTCTGAGAAGTTGATTGTTTTTTATTTTAAAATCTTTTCAATAAAATCTTTTTGGAAAAACAAATACCCTCTCACTGGACTAATGTTAAAATGATACATCTTCATAAAAAAGGACCAAAGGATGATCCAAACAATTACCGTAGTATAGCGCTAATTAATCATAAGACAAAGTTATTCACACAACTTATTAATAATCGCCTAACAAAATTAGTTGAACACTATGAATTATTACCTGAATGTCAAGCAGGCTTTCGCAAAAATCGAAGTTGTGAAGACAACATTTTTGTATTGTCAACAATTGTAAATAACTACCTACGTTTACCGTCTAGAAAAGTGTTTGCTCTCTTTGTCGATTTTAGCAAGGCATTCGATTCTTTGAGTTATGATTTATTATGGGATAAACTATACAGCAGTGGAGTAAGCGCTAAAATAGTTAGAATTGTAAAATTGTTATACGAGTCGGCCTTTCTTTTTATGGAACAGAACGAAAATAAATCTGACCCAATTAAAATAACCAAGGGCGTCCTACAAGGCGATACCCTAAGTCCCTTATTATTTTCTTTATTTATTTCCGATATAGATCTCTATTTTAAAAATCATGGAGCTAAAGGCGTGATTCTCGATAACGGAGAAAACATTAATATGTTGCTCTATGCAGATGATCTTGTATTATTTGCTGAATCACAAATTGAACTCGCGAAAAACCTACAATTGCTAGAACGCTATTGCAATGGGCTAAGGCTAGAGGTTAATGCGATGAAAACCAAAATAGTTGTCTTTCGTAAGAGCCCAAATATAGGCCACCAACCTCAATATAAATTTAAAGATAATGTTATTAACGCAGTCAATACGTATGAATATCTAGGTGTTATTTTTTCATTTAACGGACTGTTTCTAAATAACCTTAAATACCGCGAACAAAAAACTAGATTCTCTCAAGGAGCTTTGATAAGAACAATAAATTCTTCAAAAGTTTCAAGTATTGACTCTATCAAACTATTATACCACAATATTGTGATTGTTACTTTTACGTATGCTAGTGGTATATGGGCTCTCCGTTATTTGGAATAGTCAGGAAAAGTTCAAAACAATTTTTGGAAAAACCTTCTGTTTATGCAAAGGTCAACAGCTGGACACATAGTCAGAACTGAAATTAGCTTATATAAAATTGGTTACTTTATTATAAAACAAGCATTAGAAATACTCCATAGAAAAAAAAATAAGAATCCTAACCGGTATGTTCACCGAGCACTAGTTCGACAAATAAGTTTACAAGGAACCACTCTTGGTAGTTTAAAATACAATTGGGCTGATCAGTTACGACACTGTCTTGTTAACTACTGTAACACGGAAACTAACGTTAATGATATTGAGTTAACTGTATAAACCCTCACTTCATGGAATCTACTCATCATATGGTTTTAAATGAAACTAACTGTTTTTAA
>CAJUYI010003542.1:18524-41303 GCA_910591695.1 Galerucella pusilla | reverse complement strand
AGCAGCAACAATTTTTTAAATAATATTTTACCGTCAGAAATCGGAAGTTATGCTATTAATTATTAATTTTGCTAAAATTAAAAAAATTAAATTGACTTGCATTTATCCAATGTATTATACTTTTATTAATTTATTTCGCGCTAACTTAACGAAAAGCTAGAATTGTTGCCGATTTTTCACGATCGTTTGAGCAAAAAAATCTTTGTTTTGGCAACTAATTAGCAACGAAAAAGCAACAAATTTTGGCGTTTCTTTTTTAGATTTCCGCCGATTTAACATTTCTAGTTTTACGGACCTAAATTTCAATTACTAATTTATTTGTTATTACTAAGATCTGTGTTAGTTGCCGAAAGTAATATAGTTATCATTATTAGCTTGAAGAAAAAGCAATATTTTTTGTAATAACATTGTTCCCCATATATTATAATTTTCAATTTTCGATATTTTTACTTTAATTGAATAGTAATATTCCGTGATAATCGTTGATGCATAATGCGTAGTACATGATATTAATGAGTTTGTTTTTGTTTCAGATGGTATTTCCGGAAGATTAAACGTATAGAAGCTGAGAAAAAACTACTACTTCCTGAAAACGAACATGGAGCTTTCCTTATTCGAGATTCAGAGAGTCGACACAACGACTATTCATTGTCAGGTAATTTAATTTACTTTTTTTATATATAAATTATTTGTGGCATAGGTGAAATTACAAACAGGGGTTAGTAATCATAAAAAATATAAAAGACTCAGCACTAAAAAAATATGTTTGTGTGGGTGAAGCCTAACTTTGTAGTTTACATCTGATGCTCTCCACTGTCATCCACGTCACACCGAATTGTGTGTAAAGGTAATGGCCTTAGTAAAAGATTTGTAGATCCGGCAATCACAAAAATAGGTAGATTGGAATCTTAGAGGAGCCTCCTAGGGAACGCCATACTTCTAGGGACAGGGAAGTAGCTGTTGCTTCTTAGTGAACGGTCTTTGTTCTTTGGTTTTCAAAGACTCTGTAAAGCGTTATAATAGTATTAAACTATTACCTTTGACATCTATAAGACGCTTTACTAAAATGACAATTGATTTGCAGGGAAATTGTGAATAAAGTGAATAACTTTCTTGTTCAATCGTAATCAGGAGAAATTAATACAGGGTGGAAAATCATTCCTAATTTTTTAACCATAACTCCGATATTATGGATTACATAGTTTAATTTGTTTCAGTTCGAGACGGTGATACGGTAAAACATTATAGAATAAGACAATTAGACGAAGGTGGATTTTTCATAGCACGAAGAACAACATACCGTACCCTACAAGAATTGGTGCAGCATTATAGTAAAGATGCAGATGGTTTGTGTGTCAATTTATGTAAACCTTGTGTACAGGTAAGATTTTTTTTTAAATACTTATTCCATAAAATTCGCTATTTCCAATAAACTCCTTACAAAAATGCTACATTGTACTATTTATAAGTTTGGCGGTGTTTTGGTCTTCACAGTGGCGGCTCGTGGTAAATCTAATTGAGCACTCTGTAGTCCATTCCGACCACGATCTCAGCACCCACTTAACCGATACAATTCAACCAATCAGAACGTCTTATTTTGCCTACCCCTACGGTGCCGAGATGGATGGCGGAATTGAAACATGCGTACGGTGACATGTCTTAGTTGTAAAGTGGATGGAGATCTAGCCTTCCCTCGTATTGTCAAACAGTTCTATCATGATGCACCCTACATTTCAACGTGTCGATTAGGCGATTTAGAAAATGTTGTGCTAAATATTGAAAGCATTGCTTTATATTTTTACATTTTTTACGAAAGCAATTATTAAATTATCGATTAATTTTACTCTTAGTTGGTTTTAAAATCATAAGCCGCCACTGTATTCAAAACATTTATTATATATCACAAAGCGATCCAATACAACTACTTCGCCTCACCAAAAAAAAAAACAGTAATAAGTTAGTGACCAAATGTTTGAATACATATACATTCGCTATACACCGACAGATAGTGGCATAGTTAGGGTCATCTGAGCCCGTGGACATAACACAAAGTCTGCGCCCCTTCTTGGGCCGACAGAGTCCGGGATGCATTTTTCCGATCCCTATGTGGTTATCGCTACACCGAGCGCTTTCATACATTAACATGGTGGCTTACAACCCGCCTTCACTGGCAGGAAATCATTTTAAGCAGATCCGGATGCGCTGGCTGTTCAGTCGTCTGGACTGGTGCTAGTACATCCCCTGCACGTTTCCACCCCCAGTCTTCTAGCGGTCTTATCTTATCTTAATTAAAAAAATGAAACCTCACCGTGTGCTCCAAAAAAAAGAAGCTCAAGAATTTTCAATATTTCCCTGTGTTTTTTATCAATAAAAATTTCAAAATTTATTATTTAATAATAGCTATAAAATTAATAATGACTGGAATTTCGCTTTTTACACTGGAATACTACTAATTTATTCTTGAAAAATCACGGAAGAGATAGTGTTTACATGTAAAATTGTCAGTTGTTGACAAACAATGCAGCAGAAAGCATCCACGTGTACATGCACTATAGCAGACGCCGTCGACCACACTATAGATGGGTGGCGTGGCGGCGTGCGAGAATAAAATGAGGCATCCATTACAACAAATTTCTTTTTAATGCATCAAATGAAATACTTGATACACATATCAAAGGAAAGTTCAGAATGTGACCTTTTATCGGGTATGATGCTTGATCGGGAAGAATTTTACTGTAAAGAGTAAAAACTGCTCGAAAAAACTCAGAAGAATAGCTGTCTTCCCTCAGAAAACTGGAAATTTCCCCGATTTTCCTGAAAACCCAGGGGTCGGGGCCCTAAAAAATTATACCAACGGCAAGAGGATATTCTAACCTCTCTCCCAATATCAATTATAAGCGGATTTGACAATTAATCATCGAGAAATTCCCGATAAATCAGAGCGCTCGGGAAAACTCCAGAAACCCACAAAAATCGCCTCTTGGAAAACACATTATTCAAAAAAATACGGGCGAATTATTGTTTCGGAATAAATAAAGTACCCCCAAAAGAACCATTATCCAATAGGATTGGCTGAAATAACTCTTGATAGAAATAATATGAATAAATCCATGGAAGCATTAAAAAATCTAGCAACGACGAATTTTGGCCTGGTTTTCCAATGACCCAGGAGCACGAATTGAGTGGACAAAAACACGCCTTAGTAGCCACAGATCCCTTCTTTCACCCGCACTTTGATTCATTAAAAAATATTGATTTTCACGCGAGTTATTAAAAAATTAGTAATTTACTTGGGGACGTTATGCCCTCAGAGCGTGCTCTCTATAAGCCGGCCTGGAGCTCAATTTTGGGTCGGCGTTCAGGCCATTTATCTCGAAAACTATCTAATTTTTCGAAAAAATGCTAAGGATCATTTTTGTGGGTAATGAACTGCTCTTTATTTTTCGTCTGCACAAAAATTCTCCAGTGGTCAAATCTTGGCAGATATCCCGGAAAACGGATTTTCTGGAATTTCAGAGCCATTTTCCCACCCTTCCACAATTGTCAGGTACCTGACATTTTGGGAATTTAATGTGCCTACCATAACCTGCAAATTAAAAAAAAATTGCTCTTGCTGGACCAGTTGCCCATGTTGACACCTTCGTTTACTGAACTATGGTGAAATTGGGCATAAGTAACTTTATAATAAGAATGACCCAAAAATCTTGTAGAGTTTCCAGGTAATAATTTACTACTCGCCAACAAAATAAATATGACTGTCACTGCTAATACTTTTATGGCTTTATTGCATGTCATTATCCCACCTCAGGTCAGGTCAGTTTCTTAGATAGTGAAAAGAACTATATTTCTATATGCTGAAGAACACTATAGAGCCATTAATGGTTCATGAACTAGAGAAAAAATAGGATGACGATGGCAAATTTTGTTGTATTTTCAGCAAGATAAAACAACTCTCTAGTGTGCAGAAACAGTTAAAGACTGGTTGGACAATAATTATCAAAGTAAATGGATTGAAAAGAGAGGACCACTAGATCACCAGACTTACCGCCACTTGCTTTTTTTCTGTAGGGTTTCCTCAAGTAGGTTGTTCATAAAACTCAACCGTTCAAATTGACGATTTACAACAAAATTGTTGTTTTCAAATGAACGTTTTTGCTTTACTTACACCTTGTATAATTGTTAACTATACCGTTGAAAAGCATTTTTCTCTCGGACAGCGCAGAGTTAGATTTACACTAGGGCTACAAAATTCTTAGCTAGAGAAATCCTTGCCATTTGTGTATATCAACGCTTGAAGGGTTATTTTTAAATAAAATAAATTTGTTGATCCGAATTCCCGGTAAATTTTGGTCATAGTAAATATATTAGCAGCTATTGGCTATTTTATTAAATGTAATTTATTTTTATGCAGAATAACCAAGAGGTACGTTATTAATGTTGGGAATGGAGAATAGTTTTCTTAGTTTGTTTTGATGTCGAGTATTTGAACTATTTAATTCATGAATTTACTCATATTATTATGAAAATTTTAACTAACTTAGATACTCGATATCGTTCTACCAACTGCACTTTAAAGTATTACGACCATTGTGCACTTTAGAACATTCTTATTTTTTTATGTGTTTGATAGTCAATAGCTGTTATTTTGCACGAACTTTGTACGATTTTCCACACAACGAGTTGAGGTTCTACAATAAAACCAACCACTACTTTGAATGACTTGTTGATTATCCATTTTGTTACAATAATTAAACAAATTTGAATGTGCATTAAAAACATAATTTCATCCTATTTAAGCATTTTTGGAATACTGAAACCGGTTTATTTAATTTTATAGCTCCTCTTGAATTGTTTCAAATAATTCACAGATGTGTCATGAGATTGAGCAACAGTAGATGTTGAAAATTTGACCATATTTTGGAAAAAAATCCTCATAATCCCTCAAGTTGATAGAATTTAAACAAAGGTACATAAACACAAAGACAGATCAAAAAGTCAGTTTCATTAGCCTGGTTGAGAGTTTCTTGTCTACCTTGTATTGAAGTGTCCTTGTGTCAACCTCCATTAGAGTTGGTGCTCATTAGAAATGTTTTGTAGGTTCCTTATGAAATTGTATTTTATACCTACAGTAATAATGTTTAATGGTGAGAACCGTGACTGTATCTAATAGAGTTGGTTTTGTTAATCTGGTTCCCGCCAGGTAGTAGATTAGATATCAATTTAAGATGCCAGCCAATAATATGTAATTTGGTTCTCAGTCTCAAAAAGTTATTGGTAGGTAACTTGGTTCCCGAGAGATAGAGAAATAAAGAGTATTGATCTATTGTATCATTTAAAGGTCATCGACCGAAGTCTTTCAGCCAGTTGACAATGTTTTTATATAGATATTTCTAAATTTAACCTATGAAGGATAAAAGTGGTGATTATAATATTACAATATTGACAAGTTCAAATTATATATAAGTTATACTAAGAAAGGAATGGCTTGAATGAAAGTGGCTTATTGAGTAAATGTAAAGAAGATTTCCTCAAACAAAGTTTTTTCTTAATGCTTTCTTCGCTGATCATTTTCTGGTATTTTCGTAATGTGAGGCTCAATCAGTCGGATGTTGTTTTCTTAGAGGAAGAAGGGATTGAAATAATTTATCAAGTCTCTCATTTATAGGTTCTATTCCAGTTTTTTTTTAAAGAAGTCCGTTTGGTAGGTTATGCTGGTGTCTCATTTTTGAACTTTTATGTTGTTTTTTGTCGGTTTTTTTCAATTTTATAAAAACTTGTAGACTCTATTAAGGGTCGACAAACTATTTTATAAATATTGGCAACATTCCTGTATGTTAGGCTTCTAGAGTGTTGTGCTCTGGTTATCATTTTATATTTCATTCAATATGGTTATTGCCGTTGTAATATTACATTTTGTTATAGCTTATTGCAAACGAATTTTACTTTTATTCAAAGTTGCACTTCATCTGTGACTTTCAGTTGTGGTTTGAATATGTTTCTTTATGTGTTTTAGAATATTTTTTGTAGAAACTTTATGTTGTAAATACCTTGTCTATACCTAATAAGCAATTATAAAAACTAAATGGGGTTTTTTTGCTTTTCAGGAATCGAATTACTAATAAAGACCAGGTAAATTGAAAATGTCAGAAACCAAATTACACCTAAAGGTATACCTACTTAAAGTGTTGGGAACCAAATTACATCTACCCAATGATGCACTGAAATGAGCTCAATAAAGTTATTGATGTTGTTTTTATTTTCCTTAGAAAACAAACAAACTTATTTAATAAGTTTTGTGGAAAACCGTTGACGAACCTTATTCTATTTCACATAGGAAAATCTAAAACTCAACTAAAATTATTATTTGCTATGGTTACTTTGAATACTTGCAAGCCACAGTTCTACATTTAAACAAGACTTGTACATTATTTCCAAGACTAAATAATGTTTTTCCATCTGCATACAAGAGTTTCTCATGCAAAATCGTTTAATAATGATCCAATAAGGTGCAAAACCAGAAACCAAAATTTCAATGGACATGCTCATAGTGTTCCACATGTCATAATAGTTAAGTTGAAGGTGAACCTAATGTTCCAATATAATAGTTCTTGAAGTTTATATTCAGTCGAAATATGTACAGCAAATATTGAAAGTATTGTACATTGTAGATTTCCAATGTCTAAAACCTACTCAATCAAAAGTACTACAATTTACAATTCACCAGGTCAAATTAACTTTTCCAGAAGACTCTGTCAACCACTAATTCTTTTAGGCACAAATGTAGACTTATTGTGCCTCCTTAGTTCTACATAGCTTCTGAGGAGAGTCTCAAAGACTAGTAGCTCCTTTAGTCCTATTTTCTGGAGAAAATTTAGGATATAAGCAGGGTTTAACTTAGGTAAATGTCACACTTCTATCCAGTGATCCCAGGATTCTGAATTGCTGTGCAATTCGAAAGTATTTGGAACTTAATGCTTTTAAATCATCTTACTATAGAAATAGTATTCTACAGTTTACCTAAAAAAATATCGCTGTCGAGTTATTGCAATGGGATAATTTTTAACATCTAGAAATGTATGGGGCATCCAAGTCTTAGATGCAAAGGAAAAAAATACAGAGGGAAATTTTAATTCGACAATATTGCATAGTCCTAAACAATACCCCAATTGCCGATTAAGTTTAACTAATTATAATTAAGATGATGATTATAAATAAAATCACGATAGCTTGCGAGTGTTTCACAGTTTCACATGAAGTGTTTGGGTTTACTTTATAATTTTTCTTTTTTCGTTCTCATTTCTTGTTGCTACTACAAAGGCATGTTTTAAATAGTTTTTTATAATATATAAAATTCAAATTTTTATACTTATTTTATTTTAGGTGGAAAAACCACAACCAGAAGGCCTTTCTCATCGCACAAAAGACCAATGGGAAATCGAACGAACCTCCTTGAAATTCATAAGAAAATTGGGCCACGGTCAGTTCGGAGAAGTATGGGAAGGCATGTGGAACAATACAACACCTGTCGCGATAAAAACATTAAAACCAGGCAGTATGGACCCCAAAGATTTTCTTGCCGAAGCTCAAATTATGAAGAAACTAAGGCATGCCAAATTAATTCAATTATATGCTGTGTGTACAGTTGAAGAACCCATTTATATAATTACCGAACTGATGAGAAATGGTGAGTCTTAATTAGATGATTTTTCTGCCATTTGTCTAACACGTTTTTGGTCAATTTAATGTCGGTTTTAGGTATTAGCAACTTCTGATTTCCTTTCCATTTATTAATTATTTTTGACATTCTACCCACAGCTAGCGTAACCATCACCTTTCAGAGTTGATAGATAAACTATTTGATTGCTTGTATTAAAGTGTGTGTAAGTTGTTAGATCAGGGGTTCCCAACCTTTTTTTGTCTACTGCCCACTTTAAGAATAAATTATTTTTTAACGCCCCCCTTTTTAAACATACTTAAAAACCGCTAAGTACTTATAACTGATTATTGAAACGCAACTTTATAGTATTCGGACAGAGTATCTTTTATTGAAAATAAAACAAACATAATCAATTCTTATATAAAAACTAATGTGAAGATTGAATCTGATGCTGTTCAATAAGTTTGTTGATATCAGGTTCCAATTTACTCAAAAACAGCCGCAAGTCGCCACGTTCGGTAACACGCAAACGATTTCTCTTTTTAGTAAGCAGCGTTACCACAGCACTAAATCCACGTTCACACAAATATGACGATGGGAATGCTATCAAAAATCATTGAAAAATTGACCACAATCCAGGGTATAATTGCGGGATCGGTTTTTGTAGCCAAAATTCTTGATATCCATTTTTGAACTTGATTTTTATTTCTTCGTTTGTTGTCAATTCTATAAGTTCTTCTTCCAGCTGAGGTGACATTGCTGTGTTGACATTTGAAAACGGATCCAACACCCAGTCTGGTATTTCCAAGTATAAAATGTCCTGGTATCGTTCGGTGAAGTCAATGTGGAGGTTTTCCAAATGTTGGCAGTAGGCAAACAAGTTGTCGTTACTGCAGGATACTGATAAATTCGGAAAATTGTGAAACTCACGTCTGCCCATATTCTTTTTGTGCAGAAGCAGTTTGGCTGCGAAAGCAGCAACGCGATATTTTTTGTTTTAATTAAATTTAGTTCATCGCCTTGCAGTTGGAGGTTCATGTCGTTGAACAATTTATACAGGTCTGTTATGTAAGCTATATCATTCTTTGATGTTATGAGCTTGTTGCGCAGTTCTGTATCTTTAGTTTCCAAGAACTCTATCACAGAGTCAAACAGGTTGTAAAATCGAATCAGACAATTGCCTCTTGACAGCCAACGAACTTCAGTATGAAGCAACAAACTGTTGAAATCTTCGTCATTAGTAACACAAAGCTGATGAAATAATCTATCATTCAAAGAACTGCTACGGATTTTATTGACTGCTTTGATGACATATTGCAGTGATTGAAATAGTCGTTCACTTAAGTTTCTAGCAACCAAATGTTGTCTATGAATAACGCAATGTATAGCAAGGACATCTGGAATTTTATTTTTTAAGTACGCTATGAAGCCTTTATGGCGCCCTGTCATAGCCGGAGCGCCATCCGTAGCAACTGATATAATATTTTTCAAAGGAATCTCTTTCTCTTCACAAAACTTTTCCAATGTATTGAATATGGTTTTGCCTTTTGTATCTGTCTTCAAATTTCTGGCAAACAATAGTTCTTCACGTATTTTCTCATCTTTAATAAACCTCACGTAAGATAGCAACAACGCTTCATTAGTTGGTAAAGTGGACTCATCGAGCTGAATTGAGAATTGACTAGTCCTCAGATGATTGCACAATGATTCTTCAATGTTTTCAGCCATTTCATCAATTCGTCTTTGCACAGAATTATTACTCAAAGGAATTTTTCGGATAATATCTGCGGCCGGTTTATGAAGCACAGT
The DNA here is from genome assembly GCA_910591695.1 of Galerucella pusilla. Taxonomy (NCBI): domain Eukaryota; kingdom Metazoa; phylum Arthropoda; class Insecta; order Coleoptera; family Chrysomelidae; genus Galerucella; species Galerucella pusilla. The sequence continues at coordinate 31,837 of CAJUYI010003542.1, read as the reverse complement.
AGTTATTACTTCCTTTATTGCTGGCAAAATTAACTCTTCTGCGATGTTGTGTGGTTTGCCTTTTTGAGCAATTAACAAAGAGATATTGTACGAAGCTCGAAGTCCGTCGTCATCTTGCTTAGCAGCCGCCGAAAATAGTTTTGATACACTTGGCTGAGTATTATGCTTCTTCTCTAGGTCTTGAAAATATGCTACATTCTTGTCTTTCTTATCTGGATGCATTTTATTCAAATGATCTTGCAGTCTTGAAGGCTGCATTGCTTCGTTCGAAAATGTTTTTAGACATAGAAGACACAAAGGCGACGACGGGTTTGTGGGATTTTCAATAAATCCGAATTTAATATATTCCGCAGAGTATTGCCGTCTCTTCTTTTTTACTTCCGACATTGTTTTGTTTTGAGAGCTTATCTATTATGCGCGAAACCGCAAATGAAAATAAAATAAATTTACGTCGTTTATATAGGTTTGCGTAAGCAGCACGCACCAACAGGAATAAGACAAACGGGCATAAACTCGTTTATCTCATTCGACGCCCAATCGTACTCGACAAGCAAGAACAAATATATAAAACCTGCCGATTGATACAGGAATGTACAAATCGGATTATTTAACAAAAACTTGTTAAAACATGATTGCCCGCGGTCTATTATATCGAATCGAGTTTGAGCTATATCTTAATTAATATTAGTTGATGTTCACAAGATGTAGTCGAGAGCTCAGTCGGTGTCTAAGAGTCTTCCTAGCTAGGTAGATGAAATTATAAATCGACCCCAAAGCCCTACACAACTCCCCCTTTTTTTTCTGGGTCTCTTACCGCCCCCCTTTAGGCCTGCAGCGCCCACGTTGGGAAATACTGTGTTAGATTGATGTTAGGGTGCTGAATGTATTTGAAAAAAAACCTACATTTTGACCTTTTGGATATCACTGTATTCTCCATATTTATAAAGATACGACTGTGTCATTTGTTTGATTTTCTTTTTCTGTTACAGGTTCCTTATTAGAATACTTGCAGGGTAAAGGAAAAGGATTGAAATTATCTCAGCTGATAGATATGGCAGCGCAGATAGCGGCCGGTATGGCGTATTTGGAATCTCAAAATTACATACATAGAGATTTGGCTGCAAGAAACGTACTAGTAGCTGATAACAACGTTGTTAAAATCGCTGATTTTGGTCTGGCTAGATTGATTAAGGTACATGTTTCATTATTCTTTATTTTAGTTATTTGTTTGGTTTCTGATTATAACTGTGCACTGCAACAATACTGTCTACTCCAGTTGAGAATGAAAGGGTTACTCCATTTACATCCTCACCAGGGTATTTATTTTATCTCATTAGGCAAGTACACAGTAATACAGAAGATGCTCTGCCGATTGATCTTCTTCTAGACAGAGACGACACTCGGAGTCTCCGACTAGGTTTATTTTTCCCATATGATTGTTTAGGCTGTAGTGTCCATGGACATTATCTCCCTTTTCTTTTCCAGTAAGGCTTCTGCTCTCAATTCTAAAGTTCATTAGCTTGCTTTAAGTCTGATATCTCATTTGAGTAGTCCATCTAATTTCCAGATCTAAAGAAAGCTCTACATCTGGATGCTGGGCTATAAATCGGGACTCACCTTCTTTCCAAGTAAGCTATTCTTCGCTTTCTTGTATGGACAAGAAAACAACAGCAGTAAACATTATTGCTTATTATTATGGCCCATTGATTAGGTTATTATTATCGATATAAAGATGAGCTGAAACTAACAAGAGGGTATATCATTAAATTTGGTTAAATTTGGTAAACTTTGAAGCAGCTGGCAAGCAATTACATTATAACCCTGAAACATGCTCCAGGATATTGAAGAAAATGTGGAAAGGGATTCGTCATTTCTGAACATTGGAAATGAGAACTGATATACTGTAATGAAGCAACAGAAGAATTCTATATGGGATTGACTGGTACAATTTCGTAAGGAGCCAAAATATTCAGTAGGGTTGACACTAACACCCCAGGAATTAAGGAAAACTCATTTAAAAAAATGGTTGAAGCAAACTATTTTTGCATAACTTATATGAAATAGATAGAATTTCAAGAAAAGGTGGATTCAGAGATGTTTCTCAGTCAGAGTTGGCTCATATTTTATGTTTTCAAGTCCACCTACAATCGGAAATACTCCAAAAAAGCTGGTGGCTGCTATACCTATGCACTGGGAAATTATACTTCCTTATTTCATACTGAAATGGAATCTTACAATCCTGAGAAAAAACAACAGGCGAACAGAATAAACACATTTATCTTGAGCCAGAAAGTGATGTATATGATTACATTGAAGAACTGAAAAAGAGCTTCATTGATGGGAAGACCTTCATAAAAGAACTAGCCTGAAATATACATCAGAACTGCTCACATTGAGTAGGAATCAGCTGAGAATTACAACCGGCTTTATAACTGGTCCGTGCACCAGTAAAGGAACCCCCCGAACAAAATTAAAACTATACAATGAAGACCTCACTTACAGATTATGCAGTAGGGAAACTGTTACAATTAGGCCAATTAGTTAAGAATTTGTACTGGTGCATTCAGCAAAGGTGGGTGATATGTAAAAGGACGAGCAAAAGTGCAATAAACCACTGCAGTGTTATCAGAGACTTAATCAGATGAACTAATGAAAGTATTTTAATTTACAGGAAGATGAGTATGAAGCAAGAGTAGGAGCCAGATTCCCTATCAAATGGACAGCGCCCGAAGCTGCAAATTACAGCAAATTTTCTATTAAATCTGATGTTTGGTCATTCGGTATCCTGCTAACGGAACTAGTTACGTATGGAAGAATCCCCTATCCAGGTATGTAAACATCGACCTATCATATATAAAAATAATTTGGATAAAAGGGACATTTTATAAATTAATCACTTCCATTGCAGGTCTGACTAACGCTGAAGTTCTACATCAAGTAGAACACGGTTATAGAATGCCTGCTCCACCGGGTTGCCCTCCGGCTTTATACGAGATAATGCTCGAATGCTGGAATCGCGATTGTATGCGTAGGCCAACATTTGAAACCCTACAATGGAAACTCGAAGACTTCTTCACCATGGAGGGATCCGACTACAAAGAAGCATCAGCGTACTGAGGTCACGTCCACCCCCCTGCTGATTGGTTACGTAACTCCATAGAGGTACATTACCATTAATAGGGAGGTGGATATATCTATTTATCAATCACATTTATAGATAGATATTCCGTACTTCTGTTTTTTATAATTGTTTGACTTGTATGTTGAAATTTTTTAAAAGTGTTGACAGGTCGGGTTCGGTTTTAGCGAGTTTTGGCATCGGCAATATTTTCTAAATATTTCTTATGCTGCTACTTTTTTTGGACGTAGCTTTAATTGCATGAATAAAAGACGACGATACTTTTTTTCTTTTTAATTGATTACTTGAGGTGTGTAAAAATGTAGGCTTCCGTGGCTTAATGTTTTCCTGGCTGTTATGGCATGATCTTCTCCGAATTCCTCTTCAAAACGTTTCGGCTACAATTGTAGCAATTTCTCGACCTATCAACTGAAATTGGGTTTTCTGTGGATCCCTATGAGTTATTTGTACATTACTTTAGTAGTTTAATGTTGTATACCAGATCTTTGGTTAATATGTTGTTTCACCTTCCAGCGTTTGGTGTTTGTATGTTTCTATAGTTTCTAAATACTTTTTCCTTGAATAATGTCAGCCACGTCAAGATGCGCCAGTATAAAACCGCTAAATGCATGGTGCGCAAAAATTAATGTACAAAATAACAACAGACAATTCAGTTGATACGTTGGAAAGAGTTCTTTGTCCACGCCATTGAATATGGTTGCTCAAGTTGTAATTGAAACGTTTGGAAGACAAATCCAGGGAAGATCACGGGTTAATAGATTGGAAATGATCAACATACTTTAGGACGTGTTTAGAATCTAGTTCATGACTCGAGACAAGCCGCCTTCAAAAATTGAGTTTGTTTCAACCACTTTCTGATCAAAAATTGTTCGAAGAATTCAGTGTTCTGTAATATGTAATCGTAAATATTTATTTAAATGCTCAACTCATCAATATTCAACTCAATCAAATGTTACTCCTCTGTGGCAAGTATCTAAACTCTCACTCTTGCTAGCTTCGTCGTTCCTTTGTCTCTGTACGCAAAAACACTGCCAACGAAAGTAACCATTGACATAGACAATAGCAGAGTTAGTGGAAGTGACGAGTTTTTATACCAAGAGGAATGCAGAAAAAATTTAATTAGTTTGTGAAGACGATGTCGCTTTTTGGCTTGGTTTTTAGTGTTTCGATTTTATGGTATCGTTGTTTATGGTCCATGAAACTGGAGTGTATAGATAAAGTTGAGTCCTTGTAAGTATGTTTATTGTGAATGTAGGTCCAGTATTAATACACTGAGTGTAAAATTTATTGCATTTTTTCATTAAGAAATACAGTTTTATGCCAAACTCACAAAATATTGCTGATAGCTTAAATTGCTTTAATAAGTTTATTGAATGGTCGATCAAGAGTGTTTTAAATTTGTTGCAAGAAAAATGTTTGCCCAAAATAAGTAAAAAGAAGCACAGCTTTTTCCTTGCTTGAAAAGTAGCATTAAGTACTATGAGTATTGGGCTTTAGAGAACATAAAAATAGTTACCTAAAACTTTATAATAAAGGAAAAAAAATACTGTATGGAGGGTCGCGGAAAGTTGAAAAGCAAATGATAGTTACCTAAAATAGGAGTAGATGTTAAAAGGGTTTATAATCGGAGAGTTAAAAAGAAAATGATGAATGTTATTAGTTGGACATGAGGCGAAACTTCACTAAGCTCTGATAAAATAATGAAATATCGCTATTTTAAGACCGAGCCGAGATGATATTTACAGCAAATTAGATTTGAAACACTCTGTAGATCAGTCAATAAATTATATCGTATATCAACTTTATATATATATACATTATGACCTTAAACCAACAATTTTTATAATATTTGGTAACGTTTTTTACTAGATTTTTAATACATAAATTACTCTTTACATATTCTAAAAAAAAAGATTGATGTATTTATTATTATTTAATTTAATATATATTTTTTCAATAATGCGGTAGCAAATTCCCCGCTATTCATTCGTCTAACGTAATTGAGAATGTTAATTGTAAATTCTGTAGGCTTATTGATCAAATACCATTATTTTTGTTGAAAAAAATTCGTTGCCTATTTTTGTTTAGTATGCCACGTATTTTTGGATGAGATTTTTTGCGTTTCCAAAGACATTGTTCTATTGAACTGTTTATTTATTCCTTTATTTTTCTTTCCAAGTTTACCTTTTATTTCCATAATTTTCTCTATAATTCTTTAATTTGTCCGTTTTAAATGTTTCACTCTTCCCATTCTTTCAACCATCATGTTGTACCGTGGATAGTTTAGTTGAACTAATTAAAGTGCGTTTGCTAGATGTTATTAATTTTACAAATCCATTTAATTACATTAAGTAGTTCAGTTTGTTTCTACATTCATCCATCATTTAATCGCCATACTGTCATTGGCGTCGCGAAGGTCAATTTTTGAAATGAATTTCGCCTAACCGTTCTTATCTCCACCGTATGAATCGCAGTAAAAATGTCTTGTTGGTGCAGTTCGCTGAGACAAGAAGTTGGTTAGATGTCATAGTATTGCATTCATCAGATACATTTCATTCTACAGTTCTTCCAGACAGTCCAACTTTCTATTTTCATATATTTAGTACAATCTTGAAAGTTTCGCTCCAGTACAGAAACAGCTTCGCTCCATAGTTCTGGCTTCTCCCAAATTTTGGATTCCTTCACCCAACCACCACTCATGTTCTTGTATATATCTATCAATCGTGTTTGGTACTAGTGGTGTTGGTGTTCCATTTATGTTATATGACAAAAAAACAAACGACCGCATGCAGCCTGTTAATGGGGCCCACTCACTAGGAAGGAAGCGCGAAGGCTTGAATGCGCGTGATACGGGGTACAGTGAAAATGTTGTGTGTATGGCTTTCCGCCGTTCGAAATTTGGAATGCGCAATCCGCTTTGTCGGAATCAGGATAGTTTTGATTTTTAGCGTGTGCAGTGCTTATCGTACGGGAAGAACGACGAAGAAGGAAAGTGTATGTGCAACAAGTCTGTGCACGTTTCATATTTTTACCAGTACTGTGTCGGGTTCAGTATTTTTATATTGAACATTTTTTCCAAAAAATGAATGATCTAAGAGTAAGAATAATCCGACCTAATGCTTGAGGTGAAATTATTGTTGAAAATTTCAGATCTTCGTAGCTCCTTCCAGTTGCCAAAAATCGCAATGTTGCAGTGAGTCTTTCATGTGGCGTTATAGCTTGCCGCATACGAGTGTTTTATTTTTGTATTAAAGAAGCTACTAGAGATAATAATTCAAAGTACGTGTCTTGATTCATTCTCAAGTAATTATGCCAATCTGAGGGATCCAGTCGCAATTCCTCTAATAGATTAATATGAGAATACGTAGCCCGTTTTTGTAACCAAGTCTTCACCCATTTTGACCGAGGTTTTCGTTTAATAATATATCCTTAATAACTACACACGCCACTGCCATTAACATAAGATCTTTTTTCGACGTCATGTCACGCTTGTCACACATCCTTACTCAACAAGCAAAAGTGTCGTGTGGGAAATATGAAAGTACTAAAGTACACGTTTACTTTACAGCCAACATGCAGATACTTAACTGCGCATTCTTCCTTCCTAGTGAGTGGGCCCCTTTAAAAGCATCAACAAGGTGTCTTTTTGATTTTTGTTTTTCGGTTGTCCCACTGATAACAGCTGTATTCTTTTTACCACGTTTACCTGAGATTAACTGAGTCACTCAGTTAGTCTCAGTAAATTAGTAAAAAGTATATGTTCTTTCAATATGGCTCGAGTTGAGTACAAAGTGAGACTAACTAAGAAAATTTCTTCCCCCCTTACCCCAATTGAGCTAGCTTTTTTATAGAACTTAGAAGTGAGCATGAAGTGAGTTGAAAACTTTTTGCGATCTGTACCGGATATTTGCTGATGTCTCATGTCACATCTATCTTAAAAGTGTGGTTAATGTTCTTTTAAATAAGAATTGCTTTAAGAAGTGGCATTTATGGTACTTTCAGTGCCTGTTGAAAAAAAATTTGTGTATAAACTAAATTTTTATGGTATAATCCGAGGTATAAACCATAGAGAAATATAATATATTATTTTGTCTATGGTATAAACATTAGAGGTTATGTTATAATTGTGATCTGTGACTGTCATGCATTCTTTTTAGATATAAATTTGTCTCAATTTATCTTACTTCATCTCAGCTCACTTTGTCTTAATTATTCTTACAAGTGAGACAGTCGACTGGTAAAAAGAATACAGCTATTGTTTGAACTATACTCTGGATTCATATATTAGTGTATAAATTGAGATCTAAAAGATCTACTCAGTTCCTAATAAAAATCTCAGATATCCTTTAGACCTTTTTTGGAGGAATTTTAAGATATCGGTAGGCAAGTCTTGTGTTATGCCCTCTGTAATTATTGAACTTTTTGATAGACAGGCCACAATGTCTTGTTAGGATACCAGTCACACCGTTTGATGCAGTTTTACTTTGACTTACGCATTATTTTGACCTCACTTGATCTAATTTTCCCAGGAGTATCTTTGACTGTTTTAGTCTTACTTATGATCTGCTATTCTTCTGGGAAACCGAAAAGGATGAGGGTGTAGTTCTTTCGTAGTTTATTGAGTTTTCCCATGCATTTTCATACCATTTTAGAATTAATTACATAAAAGACCTATGCTTTAATTGGTGCTTCACTATTCCACACATATAGTACGACTTCTTCAATTACCATATTACGGCTGGGTATAGCATTATTATTTCACGTCCTATTAGATCATGTTTGGTGGTTTTGAGAATGTATTCTTAAAAACATTCTCGTTGTATACGCAAAATATAAACTGTTTCGGTATTAACCGATAAGTCTACATGAAAAATAGATCCGTTAACTTTGGAAAACATGTTCGACATTCACGTTTGTATTTGGTATTTGTATATGTCGCAATGTTTTATATGTAGACATATAAGTGAGTACCCAACATCATTTCACCCAATGAATTGTGAAAAGTACCAACTTAGGAGTTATCCCAGTACAAACCTCACTCTCTGTCGTTCCGTTCGTATGGAACTAACCTAAAAACACTAAACTGAATTGATCCCTGAGCAATACAAGTCACCTGTTCATTGTAGGTACGCCAGACTAAATTTTCCTCGCTTTGCAGCAGATTAATAATATCAGTCTGAAGATTGTCGTCGCCTTTTGCATGATTATATCAATGGCTACTATTATACAATATACCGTTCCATAGATAAACAAGCTCTGAACTCCAAGATGTTGAGATTTCAACACAAAGTGTTTTGTTATTCATATAGTGTGTTTAACTATCGGAGACGTAAACGGTGAATTAATTTGAGCTATATATTTCTGATAGTCAAAAATAAATCTTGAGTTGGTACTTCACCGTTAAACATTTGAAATTAACTAGGTAAATCAGAGATTTTGATTTTGCTTGCTGTTACAATTCGATGAGAAATTAATTTTCAATAGGAACAATCTTTTTTTATTTTACCTACCGTGCTGAAAAACAGATTTTTTCATGAAATTAAACTCATATAAAGTAAAAAAAGAGATGTTCTAATTATTCTAAGCGCAAAAATAATCACGCACAAATTCATGTTGGACTGCCAAATTAAAAGTAAACGTTCCGCTACAGGCATTCAAAACAACGTAAATATTAATTATTGTTGATGTTGTAATAAAGCAGAACTTTCTGGATATTTTCCCAGAAATATTTAATAATGAAAACATAAAAATAGTAATTTTTAACATTGTATTGATCTGAAATGTTGAAGATGGAAATTAATCAACAATGTATTAAAGAATAGACTATAATAAATACAAAATAGGTTATCTATAGTGAGATTTCTCTAAAAGTATGAAACACATCAATCTTGCGGTAGATCGTATTGTGGTGCGATCTAGCGTCGCGTGTCGAAAGTAGGTATGATGTTAAAAAGGAGGTAACCAGAAACTGTAACGTGTGTGCGACCATCTACATTTCACTCACATAATAACTAACTAGATATTTGATTATTCCTGTAGAAACCCTAGACACACACCTTAAATATATTTGTGATATTAAAGGGGGATGGATTAACGCGAATTTTGACTGAATTATTCTAAGTAAAATACAAGGTGTCCCACTATAAAGTAACACATATTGATTATTACTCGAGAATGGATATCTTTGTCCATTCTCGAGTAATAAGCCGTCAAAATATGTTACTGTATATCAAAGTGGCCTGCTCAGACTTGAGTAGCTGGTATTGAATTAGCTGTGATAATAGTTTATTGAAACGTCAAAATTGTTATTATTGCAGTCATAGCCATCTTAGGACCGATCCTACTACTTCCTGTTAAATCCTCCATCGTAGCGGCTTATATAAACACCTGCAAACTATATCAGTAACTCATTCACACTTCTGGAAATCGGAATTAATGCTTCCATACTCAACCCCTTGGTTATTGGAAATTACGTGCACTTTATAAAAGTACTAGTTGATTTTTAGGACCATTTTACAACTACTATGGAATGTTACTTTGAATTAATTTTACATTACATTTGAAAGAGAAAATATATATTTATTTGTTGTAGTCTACTACTTTACCGCATTTCATTGCCTCAACTGGCTAATCTTTAATTGATGTTATGTGACAATTGTATATTTTGTAGTCACGTTCTATCAAAACGACTTTCATCCTTAACATGACAGTTTCAGTATAAAAAAAAATACCAATTGTAGTATTTGTAATAAATTGTTTTCGTATAATGCTTGGACAATTTGAACATGAAAAAACATTAGCAACAATATCGGTGTAAGAAATACCATTAACATTATTTTAATTTGAAATCTGAGCTATTCAAAAATTGTTAATTGCGAATGTACCTTAATTAATGGTCGCATTATATTTACAGCTTATATCTTGCAAATGGTTCTTGATAATGAGTTTTGTTGTGACACATTTCTATATAAGGCCTATTTCCTCTTTACCCGATATAAAAGTGGAGTGGTTTATGAAGACAATAGAAATTATTTTTAAATCCTGTATATTCACCAACCGCAATAGTTCTAGTACTATGTGTACAATTTTAAACTTCAAGGCACCGTTAAAAAGTAAAAATAGGTGCCTTTTAAGATATTGCTTAATATACAGGGTGTCACATTTAAAAATTAACATCTACTGCCACTACACTTTTATAGCAGGTTACCAGACGTAGGTATATATATATATATATTAGTTTTTATACGTTTATTATTATTAATTAATATATTATAAATTAAACCAATGGTTCAATCAAAGTCCAAACCACAAAAATTTTTAATAAAAGTTCCTCAAAACGGACACTTATAATGTGTGCTACTAGTTTCGGTACAATATTACCATCATCAGGCTACAATATAAAGAGAAAAGGTAAACTTAATACATGAGGATCTTACAAGATTATGTTAAAATAATTAAGCAAAAAATGTTAATAGATATAAAATGAATATGAAAATCTAATAAAGTTAATATACAAAGTTTGAGAATATTACAATTGTTGATTTTAAATTTATATTTATTAATATAATTAAAAGGTTAATGAGAATCTTACACATTATAACTTTGATAATATAAATTAAAAATTGGGTAGTCAAATTGAAATAAAATAAAATAAAACATAGTTACCTGTATGAAATATACCAATTTTAAATATTCTAATTTGATATCATTTGACATCTGTCATGTCATGTCATGATTTCATTTTGATTTTTGATTTCCGGTCACCATTGTGGTTTGTTCAGTCCATGTGCTACAGCTAATTAGTTTGTTTAAAATATTTGATATCTAATGGATAATAATATTCATTATGAATTTATTAATACTTATTTTGATAAGTGTTATTTTAACCTTTCAAAAGTTTTCAGTGGCTAGTCCAAGCCATTTGAGATTATTATTTGTCAATTTTAGACTATTTCATTATATACGAAAATTGACAAAGGGTATCTTTCCTCATTCCATTTTCAACAGTCCTTTAAGACAAATTAAATGTAAGTTTAAATGAAACTAAAGTTCTCTAAACATTCCCCCCTTTTGGCATAGACCATTAGGTCAACAATTCAATTTTTAAGTAACTTCAAATATCTTTTTCCAATGTTTTTTCCATTTTCTTTCCTCACCACTCAAATTATAATTTATTTGTTTAAAATATGTTTTAACATTTAAAAACCTTTGGCAACAACTCGTTGGTCTTTGGATTTCACATTTCATACAGGTAATTATGTTTTATTTTATTTTATTTCAATTTAACTACCCAATTTTTAATTTATATTATTAAAGTTATATTGTGTAAGATTCTCATTAACCTTTTAATTATATTAATAAATTTAAATCTAATATCAACAATTGTTATATTCTCAAACTTTGTATATTAACTTTATTAGATTTTCATATTCATTTTATATCTATTAACATTTTTTGCTTAATTATTTTAACATAATCTTGTAAGATCCTCATGTATTAAGTTTACCTTTTCTCTTTATATTGTAGCCTGATGATGGTAATATTGTACCGAAACTAGTAGCACACATTCTAAGTGTCCTTTTTGAGGAACTTTTATTAAAAATTTTTGTGGTTTGGACTTTGAGTTTCATTGAACCATTGGTTTAACTTAATTATATGTTTATTATTTTCAAAGAAAAAGACTGTGTGCCAAACTTTCTCGCTACCCTGTATATGAAAAAACCGTAAGATGGTAAATTTATTGATTTTTTTTTAAACGTTCTAATGTGTATTACAGGTTGGAGGTGTACGGGGTCATTTCTATCAATGTGACTTGAAAGGAAATGTATTAGACTCTTGGGAAGGCGTTAGAGTAAATGGATTGTGGTGTCGACAAGACGGCAAAACAGTTTTGGCGTCAGATACTCATCATAGAATTAGAGGTTATATTTTTGAGGAGGTAGCCGATCAACAAATGTTAGTATTACTTTTTTCTAAATTATAGTTAACGGTAATTTGCATAAAATGTTTTTCAGTATTCAAGAAGACCATCCAATAATGTCATTTACAGTCGATAAAAAAGACAGATTGGCTCTCTTAAATGTTGCCACACAAGGTGTTCATCTTTGGGATATAAACGACCGATGTTTAGTAAGAAGATATCAAGGAGTGACCCAAGGACATTTTACAATACATTCAACTTTCGGTGGAGTCAATCAAGATTTTATTGCTAGTGGTAGCGAAGATAATCAAGTAAGTAAAATTCGTCAATGTTGAAAACAAATATTCCAAAATATCGATTTTATTTCAGGTGTACATATGGCATATACGCAACGAGCAGCCAATAGCTACTTTACAAGGTCACACGAGAACTGTCAATTGTGTATCATGGAATCCGGTTTACCATCATATGTTAGTATCGGTATCGGATGATTGTACGATTCGAGTTTGGGGACCAAAAGACAAAATGGCCAAACCAGCAGGCACCAGCTGAGAATATGAAGACGAGTCTGAATTAACAGATTGCTTCATTATAAAGAACTACTGTGTATAAAGTTGATTGCAGCGACCACATACTGTCTGCCGCGATCGATAATTTATTAGTAAGTTACTGTTTGTCCAACAAGAATGAGCATCCCTATCGATACGACTCGTTTTCAGTACCATTGTTTACGTGTAAAAGTGGTAGCTAAAAAAAAGTATAATATTTTAAACGATTATCATTTAAATACACTGAAATAAACGTGGGTTTCTTATAATAAGATTTTATTTTAAAGGGAAATCACTGTTTTGTTTGATTAAAAATCGATTTCGATCATTTTCTGAGTAAGTTAATGCCAAAAAGTTGTCATTTACTGTGTGTCTTACATAGGACAATCGTATAGTTACATACTCTGACAGTCGCTCTAAGATAAACTAGCGTTTGTTGTTTTAGAACTTTTTTCGACGTTGTTTCATTTGCAGGTATTTTAAAACTACACCACGGATGGAGTATCCTATAGGTGAAAATTTTTTAAATATTAATTTAGTGAAAAATGTTATTCTTGATAAAAAGTTTTGCTTGTTCTGAAACCCCATAAAATGAAATAAAATTCAAGTTTTTCAAAACCCGTCTCATTTTATGGCCAGTTTTCTGAAAACCTGAAGTCTTACTTTTTGACATTTCTTCACATATTGGCTAATATCTCGGGAACCT